>CAUYLG010034218.1:0-98629 GCA_963573385.1 Cacajao melanocephalus
AAATTTAGGATACCATATTAATTGATGGAAATAATCATCTGCTTAGAAAATAATTAAAAATTAACATAAAACATTAAAAGAGTACTTGAATTTTACATATATTATTTTAAAATTCGTTTTGTATTGATTGAGAATACTCCACTGTTTATCATTTCTATTTGCCTATGTTTAGTCTCACTTACTTCTGTGGTCAAAAAACCTCATCATCATAACTCCAACTGAGATTCTCAATTATGACAGCTTTTTAAAAACCTGGATAACTAGCAAATATAATACCTTACCAGAAGAGAATCCCTTTTTGGTTCTCTTCGGATATTTCGACCTACATAATCTAATTCTTGATTTCACAAATTTATTACTGGGTTGTTTTCATCCCTGTGGACTTCCTTAAATAACAAAGATAAATGAGAAGTTCAAGTTATCAAACACAGCAAACTAATTCTTCAGTATAATTCTTATGTCCAGGAAAAGCTCACAGATTCCTAAAGAACTGTTTCATTGGCATCTGACCTTTGTTTTTAAACATTGTTCATATTCATTAAATTTCTCCCTATTACTAATTCAGTTTCCAAAGTACTTATGATCATAATTTTGCTTAGTGTTCCCTTGTAGGAAAACATATTAATAATCAAAACTCTAAGTTCAAGTCTTTTATGGGTTAATGTATACATGAAAATAATTGTTTAAATACATCAATGCTTTAGTGTTCATGAGCAATATAATTCTAAAATGAACACAAAAATACTGGCAAATAAATTTCATTATCCAATTTTATCACAACTTTGTTGCCTTTATTGCTGCTATTTCAGCTCTAAAATGAGGATATTCGAGGCACTGGGATTGAGAAGAACTATTAAAATTATTCTGTGTTATACTAACGTGCCCTTTTCTGGACCTGTGTTACTGACTCCACTTGAAAATTGCCAAGAATTTTAGAGCAGCTGTTTCATTTTATTACTATGCTATTGAAGATACTTAACCTGTGCGTTTCACTTCCCTTGCACTATCTTCTTTGTGGACTAACAAGTCATTCACAGTAGGGATGGAGAGCTGTTTGTCTTGTAAAATTATTTCCAAGAACATCCTAAAAGCATCCTTTCTTCTTAATAAATATTAGTGTCTCTTTCTCATTCTCCCTCAAGAACATCTTAGTGAAAAACATTTTTTTTTAACCAAGGGTTCAAAAACCTAACATCTGAATTTCACATATAGGAGGCAGTAAAAGTTTAACATTGAAAAACCATATAAGCCCCAAATGCGTCATTTTATGATTTTGAAGTGCTACATGTTATTAAGAATGCTTCCACATAGAGAAGCAGAAGCCTCATAGAGAAAATATTTGTTGTTATGTCCTCTGTCAAATAGATCTTTAAGCTGCTTTCTTAAAGGCACGTTTCGTGGGCAAAATAATTCTTCTTTACAATGGAGCAGATTAGTCATTCACTCAGCTATCGAGAGCGGATTATATAAGCTTTTCTAAACTTGAAGATAGCGTGTTTGTAAGAGAATAAGTAGCTGCCCAGTATGTTACCTAGGAGATAAACCTCTGTAGACTTATAGCTGAGGACATAAGAGTAAGTGATCAACTAATGCCCAAAATTTGTTTGCACATTGTTTTCCCTCAATATAACTTCTGGAGTTAACCGTCAAGCACCTGCTCCCTACACAATGCTTTAGAGTACCTCTGTTTTGCCCTCCATGTGTCACCCCACTTTCCAGAGTGACTGGATCGGCAGGAGCTAAGGATTCCTGTTCACCTGAAGTCTGTTGCACCTTCCATATGGAATTTCTATCTCAGAGCTCTCCTCCTTTTATTCCTCCATAGCTCATTTTCACGAGGCTACAGAAAGGTGACTTTACTACTAGTGCGCCCACAATTAAGCCCTAATGTTGAGCATGAGGTTTCTGTGGTTGACTCAGTGTTGTGGCTGGAGCTTGGACACAAGGGCTGAGATGTTCCTTTTAGTGAGGGGTTGAAGAGGAATAGAAAGGGACATGCTGGGTGCCTATATTTGGACTCTTAACTTGGGCCTGCAAACACAGATGCTCTGTGTGGGCCTAATCTCCCTAACTAAGCCGGTGAACTTCTTGAAGGATAAAAAAAATCCTTAATTATCTTTATATCCCAAGTCTCGGCATTTAAAAAAATTATTTAGTTGACATCCAGTAATTCCATTTGACCCAGCAATCCCATTACTGGGTATATATCCAAAGGATTATAAATCATTCTCTTATAAGGACACATGCACACGAATGTTCATTGCAGCACTGTTTACAATAGCAAAGACTTGGAACCAACCCAAATGCCCATCAATGATAGACTGGACAAGGAAAATGTGGCACACATATACCATGGAATACTATGCAGCCATAAAAAACGATGAGTTCGTGTCCTTTGTAGGGACATGGATGAACCTGGAAACCATAATTCTCAGCAAACTGACACAAGAACAGAAAATCAAACACCACATGTTCTCACTTATAGGTGGGTGTTGAACAATAAGAACACATGGACACAGGGAGGGGAGCATTACACACTGGGGTCTGTTGGGGGGAACTAGGGGAGGGACAGTGAGGGATGGGGAGTTGGGGAGGGATAACATGGGGAGAAATGCCGGATATAGGTGATGGGGAGGAAGGCAGCAAGCCACATTGCCATGTATGTACCTATGCAACAATCCTGCATGTTCTTCACATGCACCCCAAAACCTAAAACAATAAAATTATTTTTAAAAAAGATGGGGTTTAATGTATTTAGATTTAAAAATTGCTCTGTAGAGAATGGGTTGGCAAGAGACAGAAAAGCAGTTTAGAGTCCAATTAGAACACAATGACGTTAGTATAGGTTAGAGATATTGCTGGATTGGAATATAGCAGTAGCAGAAAAGTAAAGTAGAGACTTCAGTATACTTTGGTAGTGTAACCTACAAGGCTGAAGAAAATTTTCCTGTTCTAGATGAGGGATAAAGATCAGTCTGGAGGACTCCCAGCCTTTAACTATGTAATTAGTGAAGTACTATATAACTAGAAAGTGAACATTGAAAAAGAGAAGACAATCCTTTTTTTTATTGGAAGATAAATGTATGCAAAATAGGTCATATTTAAGACCATGGAAATGAATGAGGTCTTACAGAGAGAAAAACTAAGGTGAGAATAAAGTTGATATCCAGATATATGAAACAATGCACAGTGAAAGATTCTGAGATGGAGTGTCCAGACACATACAAAAAGAAAACTGGGAGATTGTGATTCAGTGAAATCCAGAAAGAAGAATGACCAGAAGAGGTGGTCACTAGTGTCACAGGACTCTAAGACTCCAAGAAATATGAAGTCTATAGCATTTCCATTGTATTTTGGTAATATCCATAATTACTACAACTAGAACAGTCTCAGTGATATGGTGGGAAAGGTTCATGTGAGATTTCAGACATTGAAGAGTAAATAAGGACATTTCCTTTAAAACATGAAAGAGTACAGATTATTTTTACTACCCTTTCTCCCATTGTAATCTCACTAAAAGCAACATAAAGCCAAATATGTGCACGTACATACACACGCGCACACACACACATACACACACCTCTGCATTAAAAACAAGCTCATAATACAAACCTACACCAATGAAGCCTCCTAGACAAATATTTTGAAATATTAATCAAAATAAGGGAGAAAACTGAAAGCTGATACATACCTTCATAGAGTTTCACCATGAAATAGATTTCATTAATAATACTTGCCATAATATTGGAAAACCTATCCAAAGTGTTATTTTATTAGAACGATGAAAAAAGTCATAGGTCACAAGAAAATAGGAATATATCTAACCACTTGAAGGACAAAAGGGAGAATCATTCTTTCAGGAGAAAGGAATACATAGTCTATACTGATGCTGTATACTATATCCACTACTTTTCAAGAAATAGTTTTACCTAGGCAAATGTGCATAAAAATTATAAGAAACTCTTCACATAGATACTGTCCAGGAAGTACAAGGAAAAAGACAAAGACAGTAATGTTACAGGAACAACAGCATAAAGAAATAGAAAAAGAGATAGCTTTCCTTGTCCACAAAATAATTAAAACATTAGATAATTTAAAATATCTCAAAGAAGAGGAACAATAATTTTTTAAAAAGGAATTAGAAGTCAACAAAAGGAGATGAGAAAAACTGTCAGTGCTAATGAGAAAAATGTAGAAGAGAAATATAACAATATACAGAGATGAAAAAACAGAAATAAAATTTTAATAAATATGACTATAAATTATGATACTTTATGGTAGACAAGCTACAGGATATGGCAACAAAACCAAAACAGATGAAATTGTTAAATACCTGCATAGGAAATTATAGATAATAGATTTTGAAAGGATATTCAAGACACACATCATTTAGGAAAACAAGAGGATAGTAAATATAATAGGAAAAATAACTGAAGATATAATATTAGAAAAATTTACTGAAATAAAAATTTGACAATGTGTATCATAAGTGCACAATGTTTCCTTGGAAAATACTGATATAAATGTTAAAAAAGAATATATATCATGATGAATGTATGGTCTTAAATAATTATAAAAATATGTGCACATCATGGTAGGGAAAACACATTATTTAATGGAAAATCCACTTGATTTGTCATGTATTTATAGCCATACTCAATGCAGAATATAGTGGGACAATAACTCCAAGGCTTTAAGAGGAAGAAAGTATGAAGCACAAAATTTTATAGCAGAGAGACAATATATGATTGCATATATATGTGATATATAATATATCACATAATGCAATACGTGAGTTCTACGAAAAAAAGTAGATTTATACTATACATAAAAATTGAGGCCAGGAGCAATGGCTATGCTTGTAATTCCAGTACTTAGGGAGGCCAGGGAGGGAGGATTGTTTGAGCCCAAGAGTTCCAGACCAGCCTGGGCAGTGTAGTGTGACCTCATCTCTACAAAAAATTCAAAAATTAGCCAAGTGTAGTGGTACATGCCTGTAATCCTACCTACTCTGGAGGTTGAGGCAAGAGGAATGCTTGAGCCTAGGAAGTGGAGGTTGCAGTAAGCCAAGATCGCATCATTGCTCTCAAGCTTGAGTGACAGAGCAAGACCCTGTTTCAAAATAAAATCTAAAAAAAAAAAAAGAAGTTTAATCTATCATCTTAAATTTAACTTTCAAGGAGTTATTTTTTCTTAATAAACTGGTAAAAAAATCTTCTATTGGAGTTTATAAATGTAACAGCTTTATTAAAAAGAGAACATTAGGCTAGGTGATGGATATAATACTTAATTGTAATCATTTTACATCATATATGTATATCAAAACTTCATATTGTACGCCTTACATTTATATAATTTTTATCAATTATAACTTAAGAAATCCTGGAGAAAAAGGAGAGAATGTGTAAAATGAACTCATTTGTTAAACTGACAAGGTAAATACATAACTTGCATGTTTTATATCTACAAGTCTGTGTTACGAGTTACCTGAAATTAAATTCACTAAATTCAAAGGTTATCTTTAGGTGGTAGAATGTTGGTTGTTCTTTGTACACTTACTAGTTTCTGAAATTGTTCATAAGAAACATGTTAAGTTTTAAAAAACACCGTAAGGTGATTCTGTGAAAGAATAAGTATGAGGGAAGGGCTTGAAGACAGGATGTAAGAACTATGTTGTGAGCCTTCTCTGTGAAAAGATAGAGAAAATGACCAATAAATTATGGTTGTCTTAGTCAGCTCAAGCTGCTATGACAAAATACCAGAGGTTAGGTGGTTCTAAAAAAAAAAAAAACATTTATTTCTCACAGTGATGGAAGCTAGAAGTCCAAGACTAGGGTATAAGCTTGGCAGTCAGGTTCTTGGTGAGGTCTCTTTTCCTGGTTGTATCTTCATGTGGTTTTCCTTGATTGTGCATGAAAATAGAGTGATGCTTTATTTTCCCTTCTTTTTATAAAGACATCAATGCCATCATTAAGGCACCCACCACCATGAGCTAATCTAACCTAAATTACCTCCCAAAGGCCCCATCTCTTAGCACCATCCTACCGGGGAATAGGGTTTCAATGTGTGAATTCTGGGAGGACATAAACATGCAGGTCATAATAATAGTTTTAAGTCAGGATTATAGAAAGTGTATTTTAATACTAACATAGAAGGATAGAGGTTCAGGATGCTTGTCACATAATCAGTCCTCCAAATATATTGCTTCAATTGAATTGAAATTGTAAATTTGTTACTCTAGTTATATGTTACTTCCGATTCAAAATAAACAGGAACAAAAATATTTCATCTTGAAAATCTTTCTTTAAAAAGCAAAACAAACTTTTAATGCATATCATTGTTGTTTAATATACATTATCATATATATTATTAATATGTTTCCCATATAATGCAATATATACTGCTTAAATTTATGCTTTTACTAGATAATTGTCATTTCTCAGGAATTTGTCGAATCTAAGAAAAACTAGTCAGGATATTAAGAAAATTTTAAAAGTTCCAATTATCCTGTGAGAATGAAAACAAAGGCAGTAATCTTACTTAATTGAAAGAATTCATTGACATGAAGTCAAAAGCAAGAAGAGAAAACACCCACATAACAAACAAAGCATAATACATGAAGTCAAAGTTCAAGGTTGGTATTTCAGGAAAGAAGGGAAACAACAGGATCTAATCAGATGCTCTTGCTTGAGGCTATTGCCGTATTATAAATATGTCTTTGTGGCCCTGTGAACAGTGAGTCTTTCAGATACACCAAATACCAATAAATTTATATAAACAGTATACTTCATACCAATCAGATGAGTGTTTTCTCAGGCATAAATATTGGAAGCAAAGTCAGTGCTTAAATATGTAATTTTGACAAGTTATTTCACGTAGTACCATTAATTTTCTTAGAAAAGTTAAATGTTCTATTATTTGCATACTACCAAATAACCTTTGCTGGTGTTTTCCAACATGCGGATATTCACTATAGGCAACGTTTTTGTTTTTTTTTTTTTTCAAATAATTCAGTAGAAGAAATAAAAAACAGTGGAGATATTAATGTGGCATACTGTTGTGAAGTCAGAAACCCATGTAAAATCTGAATTAGCAAAAGCAGTGTCAATTTCCATGACAAAACCAAAATCAAGATGAACAGACAAAATATATTTATTTTTTAATAAGTAGTGCGCTTACATGAAACAACATGTACATTAAGGCCCCCTATTTTTTTTTTTTCTTTTTCTTTTTCTTTTCTTTTTTTTTGAGATGGAGTCTTGCTCTTGTCTACCAAGCTGGAATGCAGTGGCAAGATCTCAGCTCACTGCAACCTCTACCTCTAAGGTTCAAGCAATTCTTTTGCTGCACGCTCCAAAGTAGCTGCAATTACAGGCACCCACCAACATGCCCAGTTAATTTTGTATTTTCAGTAGAGACTGAATTGTGATAATGTTGACCAGGCTGCTCTCAAACTCTTAACCTCAGGTGATCCACCTGCCCTGGCCTCTTAATGTGCTGAGATTACAGGTTTGAGCCACCACACCCAGCCCCTAATGCCAAATTGGAAGATGATTTTAGACATACTCAAAATCAAACCAACATCCTCACAAAATCCAAGAATATTTCAATGTGAGAAATATTTGTCATTAAAGATCAAATTATCAAATAAGCCAATTCATTCTTTGTACATTTTAAGTCTTTATTTAAAAAATTTAAATATTAAATATTTGTACAAATATTTTTCAATTTTAAGTGATATTGAGAAAATTGATGTTTGTTAATCTTCCATTCTTTTGATATTTTCTATCTTAAATGCTTATATAAGATAAAGTTTAATTTTATATGACATGGAAATATAAAATCATAAAAATATTGGCTTATAATAGTGAACTATTCATTTATTATTATGTATTTACTATATAGTAACCTCTGAAATGTTTAATATGTACCTAACACATGGGAAAAATTTTAAAAATACAGTGTTTATTATTATGGTGACTCATTATTTAAAAACGCATAAATAAAGAACATCTCTTCAAGTAAAAAATCCCTGAGACCACTTTTGGCAAAATATTTTTAGTCAATATGGGATGTTTCTGCCAATACTGTCAATAGACATCCCTTCAGCTCTTACCGGAAATGTGCACCATCTTCTCTTCCCTTAAATCTGTTTAGAGTGGTATCTACTCTCATAGCTGTGAATGTTATTTACCTAAGCACTAACAATCTGCCCTTGATCATTCCCATATTCCTGTCAAAAGAAAGGTGGGGAACAGTAGAATTAACAGATCACTTACTCATTCTGCCCTGTTTGTTTGGTGGGCTCTCTAAGGGTTGAGGTTAAAAATTTAAAGCCGCTCAAGGCAAGGATACTTAAAAAAATACTTTGAATATTATAGAGGCTTTAATTAAAAGCATTTACTCATAACTTATTCTTTTTAAATCCTCTCATGATGTCTGCCTTTAACATGTCTAACTATTACGTGAAGTTGTTTGACTGATGTTGAACACAAATCCCAGAAAGGAGAGGCAACTAAGGTAAAATTTGCTTTCACTGACCATGTCAGATGATCTAATTGTTGGCCTCAGCCCTTCTTTCACTACTTACTGCCTTGTTACTTTCTACATGTTCTTAAGAGATCACATATTTAGTGATCAAATTCAGACAAGGACACAGATGTTCTTAAAAATCAACAAGGATACCTTAGCTCATTGGTGGACGTCAATTGATAGTATTGATACTTTTTTTCAGTTGTCACATTTTAATCTGACAATATCAGAATTGGTTTGTAAATCAGATCTACGAAAATAAACTGCCAATCTGAAAAATGGTCTGAAGTCAGAAGCCATGAATACCAGAAGAAATTTGTTTAAAAGTATCAAACTTTTCAAAGACTCAGCACCTTCGGCTAACAAAAATGAAACCAAAAACATACCAGGCAGCCGCTGTATGGACTTTCATTCCTTTTTTATTTTTGCTGCGCTTGGATGTGAAGATATCCTGTGTGACTGAACCGTCTCATACTGAAGAGTCAGCACTGCCGCTGCTATTGAAAGAGCTATATTGAGAACTTTATTATGCTCATCTGAAAAGCAAAATCAGTGACTATGAACAACTTACAGGACAGCTGAAAGTAGTTAAATCATTTACTTGTAATACTCCCAAGATCCTAAAATGCTACAATATATAAAACACATTCAGTCACCACAGCACTTTTACACTCAGACAAACCCTCTGGAATCTATGGGAACTTTTCATTTAATCCCTTTCTCCCTATTCTGTTGTAAGACAAAAGTAGTCACAAGTAGACAGTTTCTCACTTTTTGCTTTGAGCTAGAGATTTAAATTCATAGAGTGTTTCAGATAAAAAAAAACAAGCAACATTTTAAACAAGAGGATGTCTCATTATATATTGTTATTTAGAATCTTAAAGGCCCCCACTTTACTCTGAAGATCTTGGGCCATGTGTTCAAGTCCTAGCTGGGTCAGTTATTACCTGTATGCTTGGAAAATCAGTTGTCATCAACTGATTCATTTCAGTGTCTAGAAGATGCGAACAAAATAATACTATCTAGTTTAGCTACCTATCAGCATTATTCTGCAGTTCAAAGGTGAGATCACAAGAGAAAGAGTTTGCATGATGGTTAAAGGTTCTAGAATCAGAGACATGGGTTTGAATCTTGGATTTAATAACAGCTACTGAATTTTGCTTGGGTGAGATTTTCTACTTTTTTTCCCAATACGTTTCTATTTTCACAAGAAAATGCAGAAAAAATTGAGTTTACCTTATAAAGCCGAATTGATATTTAAATGACATCATAAATTTAAAGCTACAGGCCTACACAGAAAGTTGTTTCATGCATGCCTCTCTCTCCTGTTTCAGCATTGCAGACCAAACCAGTAAAGGAAGGCTGTGATTAAATCACTGCCTTGGTTCTCACTACATAGTTCAAGAGAAGTCTGCCACCAGTCACCCCAGGACTTTTGGTTTGAACTTATCCCCTGTCCCCCTGTACTAGACTCAAAGAGTTATTCTCTGTGTCACATCTTTGTTTATGAGAGATACTACCAGAACTCCCACTTACCCAAATCAATCAATCAATCAATCCTCCTCCTCATTATTATTTTTAATACCCTTGAGGCTCTGAATATTCACTTATTAGAGTCAATTCTCAGATCCTCTATATCTTTGCAAGCTGTCCCAATGTGACTTCTTCAATATACCATCTACCGTTAAGGCTTTAACAAGGTGGTAATAGTGGTTTGTTTCTACAATTTCATTTCTGAATCATTTCTCCTTTCTTCTTGTTTTATAAGCTACCCCAAACTCCAATTCTTCAACCTTATAATATCTGCTTCACTGACGCTACTGTAATTTCATTAACCATAGCTCTGCACATCTATTCTTATGCAGCTACATTTCCACAACCCATCTCAATAAGTACTTCCTTGCGTTTATCCTCAATCCCCTTGCCCTGGTCTGCCTTTCTTATACTCCCTGAATTAATCTATGTGGTATCTGCACCTGTGCAGGTGGACTAAGCTACATATAAACTTACAAGTATGCTGACTGGTCTCAATTAAAACTAATTGCCCTAAATCTCAAGTGAGCACCCAATAGTGTCTCATATACCCACTAAATTTCTCTGTGTTTGCTCTTTCATCTCCAACAATGGTCATTTCAGACATTCTTCTAGATCATTAAATCTCTATCTGCTTTGTTCATCTATATACCAGTCACACATACAGTGTACTTGAGCACACACATTTTCTGCCAATAAGTTCGTTTTTAGCTTTCCTCTGGAAATAGATAATTTACTATATAAAATCCTTCATTGTTAGGTTTGCAAATCTATCGTGCTCCCAATATCTTTAGTGAGATCCTTTTTCTTCTAATTACGTTGTATAAAATTTTTTACTCTTACAAAAACACTATTCGCCTTCTCATAAACTTCTTCCATTGCTATAATTCTAATTATCTTGTGAGATTGAAAACAAAGGCAGTAATCTTACTTAATGAAAGAATTCATTGACATGAAGTCAAAAGCAAGAGGGGAAAACACCCACATAAGAAACAAAGCATAATATATAAAGTCAAAGTTCTAGGTTGGTATTTCAGGAAAGAAGGGAAACAACAGGATCTAATCAGATGCTCTTGCTTGAGGCTATTGCCATATTATAAATATGTCTTTGTGGCCCTTTGAACAGTGAGTTATTCTTTCAGAGTACACCAAATACCAATAAATTTATATAAACAGTATACTTCATACCAATCAGATGAGTGTTTTCTCAGGCATAAATATTGGAAGCAAAGTCAGTGCTTAAATGTGTAATTTTGACAAGTGATTTCATGTAGTACCATTAATTTGGTTAAAAAATTAAAATGTTCTATTATTTGCATACTACCAAATAATCTTTGCTGGTATTTTCCAACATGTGGATATTCACTATAGGCAACAGGTTTTTGTAAATAATCCAGTAGAGAAATAAAAGAGAAAACAATGGAGATATTAATGCGGCATACTGACATGAAGTCAGAAACCCATGTAAAATCTGAATTAGCAAAAGCAGTGTCAATTTCAATGACAAAACCAAAATCAAGATGAACAAACAGAATATATTTATTTTTTAATAAGTAGTGAACTTACATGAAACCACATGTACCCTAAGGCCCAATATATATGAACACAATACAGCAGGATCCAGATTCAAAAAACAAGTTCATAGACACCTACAAAGAGACTTCGACTACTACAAAATATAGTAGGAGACTTTAATACTCCACTGTCAATATTAGATTAACAAGACAGAAATTTAAAAATAATATTCAGGACTTGAACTCAGCTCTGAATAAGGCAGATCTAATAAATACCTACAGAATTCTCGACCCCAAAACAACAAAATATACATTCTTCTCATGGCACTTACTCTAAAATCGAGCACATAATTGGAAGTAAAACACTCCTCAGCAAATACAAAAGAACTGAACTCATAACCAACAGTTTCTCAGACCACACTGCAATCAAATTAGACTCAGGATAAGGAAACTCACTCAAAAGCACACAACTACATGGAATTTGAACAAACTGCTCCTGAATGACTCCTGGGTAAATAATGAAATTAAGGCAAAAATAAGTTCTTTGAAACCAATGAGAACAAAGACAATGTACTGGAGTGTCTGGGACACATCTAAAGCAGTGCTAAGAGGGAAATTTATAGCAGTAAATGCCAATATCAGAAAACTAGAAAGATCTCAAATTGATATCCTAACATCACAATGAAAACAGCTAGAAAATCCATGAATCCAGGAGCTGATATAAAAAAAAAAAAAAAGCAAAAATACACGACCAGCTAGGGTAACAATGAAGAAAAGAGAAAAGAATCAAATAGACACAATAAAAAAATAATAAAGGGAATATCACCACTGATCCCACAGAAATACAAACTACATCAGAAAATACTGTAAACACCTCTATGCAAATAAACTAGAAAATCTAGAAGAAATTGAGAAATTTCTGGACACATACAGTCTCCCAAGACTAAACAAGGAAGAAGTTGGGTATCTGAATAAACCAATAACAAGTTCTGAAATTGTGGCAGTAATTAATAGCTACCAACCAAAAAAAAAAAAAAAAAAAAAAGCCCAGGACCAGATGGATTCACAGTCAAATTCTACCAGAGGTACAAAGAGGAGCTGGTACAATTCCTTCTGAAACTATTTCAAACAATTAAAAGTAGGGACTCCACCCAAATTTATTTTATGAGGCCAACAGCATCCTGATAGCAAAACCTGGCCAAGAAACAACAAAAAAAGAAAATTGAAGGCCAATATTCCTGATGAACATCAATGCAAAAATCCTCAATAAAATCCTGGCAAAGCAAATCCAGGAGCACATTAAAAAGCTTATCCACCACAATCAAGTTGACTTTATCCCAGGGATGCAAGGCTGGTACAACATACCCAAATCAATAAAGGTAGTTCATCACATAGACAGAACCAATGACAAAAACCATATTATCATCTCAATAGATACAGTAAGGGCCTTCGATAAAATTCAACATCCCTTCATGTTAAAAACTGTTAATAAATTAGGTATTTATGGAACATATCTCAAAATAAGCTATTTATGACAAACCCACAGCTAATCTCATACTGAATGGGCAAAAGCTGGAAGCATTCCCTTTGAAAACTGGCACAAAACAAGGATGTCCTCTCTCATCACTTCTATTCAACATGGTATTAGAAGTTCTGGCCAGGGCAATCAGGCAAGACAAGGAAATAAAGGATATTCAAATAGGAAGAGAGGAAATCAAGTTGTCTCTGTTTGCAGAAAACATAATTTTATATTTATAAATCCCCATCTTCTCTGCCTACAAACCACTCAAGCTGATAAGAAACTTCTGCAAAGTCTCAGGATACAAAATCTATGTGCAGAAGTTACAAGCATCACTGTACACCAACAATACACAAGCATAGAACCAAATCACGAATGAACTCCAAGTCACAACTGCTACAAAAACAATAAAATACCTAGAAATACAGCTAACAAGGGATGGGATGAACCTCTTCAAGGAGAACTACAAATCACTGCTCAAAGAAGTAAGAGAGGACATAAACAAATGGAAAAACATTCCATGCTCATGGATAGGAGGACTCAATATCGTGGACATACTCCCCAAAGTAATTTATATAATCAATGCTATTCCCATCAAACTACCATTGAAATTCTTCACAGAATTAGGAAAAACTACTTTAAATTTCATATGGAATCAAAAAAGAGATTGTATAGCCAAGACAATCCTAAATGGAAAAGAACAAAGCTGGAGGCGCCACACTACCTTACTTCAAACTGTACTATAAGGCTACGGTAACCAAAACAGCATGATACTGGTATCATACCAGACACATACACCAATGGAACCGAACAGAGACCTTGGAAAAAATACTACACATCTACAACCATCTGATCTTTAACAAACCTGACAAAAACAAACAATGGGGAAAGGATTCCCTATTTAATGAATGGTGCTGGGAAAACTGGCTAGCCACATGCAGAAAACTGAAACTGTACCTCTTCCTCACACCTTATACAAAAATGAACTCAAGATGGATTAAAGACTTAAAAGTAAAACCCAAAACCATAAAAACCATAGAAGAAAACCTAAGCAATAAGATTCAGGATATAGGCATGGGCAAAGACTTCATGATGAAAACACCAAAAGCAATTGTGACAGAAGCCAAAATTGACCAATGGGATCTAATTAAAGAGCTTCTGCATGTCAAAAACAAAACAAAACTATCATCAGAGTGAATAGGCAACCTACAGCATGAGATAAATTTTTGCAATCTACCTGTCTGATAAATGTCTAATATCCAGAATCTACAAGGAACTTTAACAAATTTACATTAAAAAATCATCAAAAATTGCCCAAAGGATTTGACAAGACACTTCTTATAAGACGACATTTATGCAGCCAACAAATATATGAAAAAAAGCTCAACATCACTGATCATTAGATAAATGTAAATCAAAACCACAATAAAATGTCATCTCATACCAGTCAGTATGGTGATTATTAAAAAGTCAAGAAACAATAGATGCTCATGAGGCTGTGGAGAAATAGGAAGATTTTTACACTGTTGGTGGGAGTGTAGATTAGTTCAACCATTGTCAGTGTGGTGATTCCTCAAGGATCTAGAACCAACAAAATCCCATTGCTGGGTATGTACCCAAAGGAATATAAATCTTTCTACTATAAAGACACATACTTACCTATGTTTGTTGCACCATCATTTACAATAGTAAAGTCATAGAACCAACCCAAATGCCCATCAATGATAGACTAAATAAAGACAATGTGGCACATATATACCATGGAATACTATGCAGCCACATAAAGGAATGAGATCATGGTTTTTTGCAGGGACATGGAAGAAGCTGGGAGCAATCATCCTTAGCAAACTAACCCAGGAACAGAAAACCAAACACCACCTGTTCTCACTTATAAGTGGGAGTTGAGCAATGAGAACACATGGACACATGGAAGGGAACAACACACACCAGGGCCAGTTGGGGGTGGGAGGTGAAGATAAGGAGAGTATTAGGACAAATAGCTAATACATATGGGGCTTAAAACTTAGACGATGGGTTGGTAGGTGCAGCAAACCACCATGGCTCACATATGTCTATGTAACAAACCTACACATTCTGTACTTTTATCCTGGAACTTAATATAAAATAAAATTTAAAAAATAAAATATTGAGTAATAAATTTAATAAAAAATCAATGCACTAAATACTATAAAATATCATTGAATGAAATTAAGGAAGACTACAATGAATAGAAAGACGTGTTTATGGAGTGGAAGATTCAGCATTACTGAGAGAGCAATACTTTTCAATTTGATCTACTCATTCAATCTAGTCCCTGTCAAAATCTCAGTTACCTTGTTTTTTTTTGTTTTTTTTTTTTCCTTTCCAGAATAGGTAAGCTAATCCATATGGAAGTGCAAGGAAATAAGAAGTCAAAATAATACTGAAAAAGAACAAACTTAAAGTGTTGTCAACCTCATCGTGTCAGGAAAACTGGATGTCCATATAAGAAAAAAATAAAGTTAGGCCTCTCTTTTACAGCATATATAAAAATTGATTAAAAATGTATAATAGATCTAAAAGTAAGACTTACGCCTATAAAACTTAGAAGAAAACAGGAATAAATCTTTGTGGCTTTGGATTTGGCCACACTTTCTTATAGATAGCACCAAATGGACAAGCAACCAAAGAAAAATTATATAAGCTGTACTTTATCAAAATTAAAACTTCACACTTCAAAAGATACTATCAAGAAAACAAAAAGTCAGCTCACAGAATGGAAAGCCATATTTATATATCAGATATATGATAACATTTGCATTCAAAATATATAAATTACATTTACAACTCAAAAAGTCAGTTACCCAGTGAAAACATGGAAAATTTGACTACATATTTTTCCAAAGAATTTATAAGAATGGCCAGTAAGTACTTTAAAGGATGTTTGACATTATTATCATTAAAGAAATGCAATTCAAAAACCATAAAGGTTTTTGACTACGTTTTAATACCTTTATGATGGCTAACAAGAATAAAATAACAAATGTGGTCAAGAATGTGAAATTATTGGTATTCCCATATATTGGTGGTGAGATGATAGAATAATACAGCCAGTCGGGAATACTGTTTGGCTGTTCTCATAAAGTCAAGAATAAAGTTACCGTACAGCTTAGTAATTCCACTCTTAGGTGTATAGCCAAAGAAATAGAAAACCAATATTGAAACAAAACCTTATATATTTCTGTTAGTAGCAAAATTCCTAATCACCAAAAGTAAAAGTAGCACAAAAGTTCATCAACTAATCAATGGTTATATAAACTGTCTATATTCTTACAAAGTAATTTTTGGGGGCATTAAAAATGAATGCAATGCTGATACACATAACAACATGCAGCGTGTATCCTAAATAAAATAGTTACAAAGGGCCACATATTGTATGATTCGATTTATAAAAATGACATAAAATAGGTAAATTCAGAGTGTCACAAAGTAGATTAATGGCTGTCAGGACTTGGAGAAGACAGGTTGCATAATAACCATTAGTTTTGAATTTCTTTTTGCAGTGATAATGTTGTAAGTTAGGGAGTTGTTACGTTTTTTTTTAAATAAACTGAAAACTACTGAAGTGTTCACTCTAGTTTACTGCTGTTAAAACTGTATCACTATTTTAAAAACTTTTGTGAATAGCAGTTTGAAAACCCTTGACTATATTATTATTGGAAGGAATCATCTAAAATATCTATTTTCATGTGTAAAATATGTCTTCAAATAATTAATTCGTTCTTGGTTATTTTGGTATTATATGTTTAAAATCTAAATCTAAAGAAACCATATTACTTTCTACTATGATAAAATATGGAAAGGTTCAGTATGAATTGCTAAATAATGGATTTTAGTTAATGTTGTGCTGTAGCCAGCTTAAATTGGCTTGTGAGAGCCAATTCTTACATTTTCAGAAGTTTTGTGAGCTAGTTGATATCGCTGCTGCTTGAAATTGGCCATGGTGGCAGTATTTATTCCAAAGAAACCAACATAGATTACCAATAAGGGAGACTTGCCCAGGGAGTTTGTAGTCAACCATTTACTTGCACAGCACTAATTTTACTTGCTAAAGACAAAAGTTAAGAGAATGAAGAGACAAGCCTTAGACTAGGAGAAAATACTTACAAAACATGTATGTAATAAAGACCTTTGTCCACAGTATACACAGCTCATTTCCAATCAGCTAATAACCCAATAGCATGTTCTAAAAATTAGTTCATTTAAAATGATATATACATTTGACAGCAAATTTATGAAATCATTTTATCTACATGGCGTTATAGTAAACACTTTCACACACATTATCATGTGAATCCTGAAGAATGGGCAATAAAAACAACAGAAAAGAGAGGAGGGGAGATGAACAGAGAAAGAGAGAGAGGAAAAAAGGGAAGATGAATCTCCATGACAGCTGGGGTTTTTTGTTTGTTTTGTTTTTAAGTTTTGGGATACATGTGAAGAACATGCAGGTTTGTTACAGAGGTATACAAGTGGCATGGTGGTTTGCTGCACCTATCACCCGTTGTCTACATTAGGTGTATCTACTAAAGCTATCTTTCCCCTAGCCCCACACCACCCAACTGGCCCTGTGTGTGATGTTCCCTCCCTGTGTCCATGTGTTCTCATTGTTCAACTCCCACTTATGAGTGAGAACATGCAGTGTTTGGTTTTCTGTTCTTGTGTTAGTTTGCTGAGAATGATGGTTTCCAGCTTCATCCATGTACCTGCAAAGGACATGAACTCATCCTTTTTCATGGATGCATAGTATTCCATGGTGTATATGTGCCACATTTTCTTTATCCAGTCTGTTGTTGATGGGCATTTGAGTTGGTTCCAAGTCTTTGCTATTGTGAACAGTGCTGCGATAAACATACATGTGCATGTGTCTTTATAGTAGAATGATTTATAATCCTTTGGGTATATACCCAGTAATGGGATTGTTGGGTCAAATGGTATTTCTGGTTCTAGATCCTTGAGGAATCCCCACACCGTCTTCCACAATGTTTGAACTAATTTACACTCTCACCCACAGTGTAAAAGCATTCCTAGTTCTGTGCATCCTCTCCAGCATCTGTTTTCTGACTTTTTAATGACTGCCATTCTAGCTTGCATGAGATGGTTTTGATTTTCATTTCTCTAATGACCAGTGATGATGAGCTTTTTTTTCATATATTTGTGGCTGGCATAAATGTCTTCTTTTGAGAAGTGTCTGTTCATATCTATCACCCACTTTTTGATGGCATTATTCTTTCTTGTAAATTTGTTTAAGTTCTTTGTAGATTCTGGATATTACCCCTTTGTTGGATGGAGAGATTGCAAAATTTTTCTCCTATTCTGTAGGGTGCCTGCTCACTCTGTTATTAGTTTCTTTTGCTGTGCGGAAGCTCTTTAGTTTAATTAGATGAAATTGGTCAATTTTGGCTTTGTTGCCATTGCTTTTGGTGTTTTATCATGAAGTCTTTCCTATGTCTATGTCCTGAATGGTATTGTTACATTTTCTTCTAGGGTTTTTACGGTTTTAGGTCTTATGTTTAAGGCTTTAATCCAACATGAGCTAATTTTTGTATAAGGTGTAAGGAAGGATTCCAGTTCAGTTTTCTGCATGTGGCTAGCCAGTTTTCCCAACACCATTTATTAAATAGGGAATCCTTTCCCCATTGCTTCTTTTCTGTCAGGTTTGTCAAAGATCAAATGGCTGTAGATGAGTGTTACTTTGAGGCCTCTGTCATTTTGCTTTTAAGGAAATTATATCCCAGGTGTAGTAAGTAACTTGCCCATCTAATCTCTCAACTTTCTGCCTCCTTGAATTCTTGCTATAAAACCTTACATTTAAAGTAATTGTGAAATAATAGTTTTCCAATTTTGAAATTAGTGTTCATTATATTTACATACCTGGATTGAAGACCAAGAAAAGAAAAACTATGTTGAAAATTTGGAGATTGTCTGTAATAAAATCTGAGAATGATCTTTGAACATTGTTAACATGCATAGCTCATAGTTTCTACAGAAAGGGTGTGAAATATTTCACTGGGTACATTGTTTACAATGAAGAAATAGTTTCAAGATTTGTAGGAAAACTAAATTAAAGAATAGGTTGGTGGTAAATTTTTCTTAATTTTCTTTCTTTAATTTTGACAGTATTTTTTCTCAGTTTAGTTTTAAATTTCAAACTTTTGAACAAATTCAACTTCAGAATGAAATTTCCGTCAAGTTGGTAAAACATGTTGTAGTCATTCAAGAGCTTTTAGATTTAAATTTCCTAACCTTGAGCAGATTCCAAATTTGTTTTACAGCCAGAAAAGTCCTCTTAAATAAGACAGAGCTGCAAAAATATTATCAACCGCAAATTCAATCTAGATGTAGTTCAGCTATTCTGTTCTTCACTAGACATTTCACTGTGGAAATTAGTTGCCAAAGTGGATTGCTGGCAGTCTTTTACTCTTTGAAAATTCCCAAACAATTCCTGATACAAAAAAGACAGCATTCTATTTTCTCGTTCAAATTTTAATGAAAACAATTTATTAGTAGTAGCCAGTATGTAAGAAGTATAGGTATTAAAAATAGATATGTAATGCTTTAAATAATTGTGTTTGCCCCGATTTTGCAATTGTTGCTACGATAACCTCAAAGTATAAAGTGCACATTGATTCTGAAAAGGTAGAACAGTTTAAATAATTGTTCACTTCTCTTTCAAATTTTAGTAGCAAAAGCTTACTTGATCTTTTAAAAAGTATGATTAATAATGTATATTCCACATAATTGCTATTATAATCTTCTTTTTACTTTGTTCAGTATTAACACTTGAAAATCTTTTAAAATTGGAACAATAATTTTGATGGTTGTATTAGTCTGTTCTCCCACTGCTAGTAAAGACATACCCAAGACTGGGTGATTTATACAGGGAAGAAGTTTAATGGACTTATAGTTCCACATGACTGGGGAGGCCTCACAATCATGGCAAAAGATGAAGGAAGAGCAAGTTGACTTCTTACATGGCAGCAGGCAAGAGACACTTGTGCTGGGGATCTCATATTTATAAAATCATCATATCTTGTGAGACTTACTCATTATCATGTGAACAGCATGGGAAAGACTCACCCTCGTGATTCAGTTACCTCCCTTTGGGTCCCCTCCCACAATATGTAGGAATCATGAGTGCTACAATTCAAGAAGAGATTTGAGTGGGGACACAGCCAAACCATATTAATGGTGTGTCTCTCAAACCATATATGGTCTATCAATGAAAAGGCAAGATTATTCAAGACATAAAATAGTATCCTATAGATAACATGGGCATGGTATTATTATATCTTGCTGTTCATCACCTACTGGGTGTATGGCTGTGGATAGATTTATCTGGCCTTCTTTTCCTCATTTTAGAAATGAGAATAGATTAAGATAACACATCTTAAAGTCTCTGGTATAATCAGATGTTGTACAAAGTGTAATGCGCTTGCTAAACAGTAATGCAGATTCGCAAGTGCCAGTTGTTATTACTACTTATATTGTTTCAGGAAAAATAAGATAGAAACATCAGAAATTTTCTAGATATTTCTAATAACCATTCCACATAGTTACTATTCTTACAGATCTGTTTTTCACTAATATTGATCTTTGTAGCAAAAGGATAGATATGATTTGATAACAACACTTTAAATAAATTTATAAATTCTAAGCTATTTCTAATTATGTAGTTGGTTTTGAAATTATGTCTGCCTCCAGTGGTTTTTACAAAGAATAATTTTGATTAATGGTATCACCATGTCCTACATAAAATAACTTTTCATTTTTATTATCTATATATTTTGCAATTTGTGAAAATAAGCAGCTTATCTAAAACTTTTTATCATTTATTTCTAAATGAACTAAAGGTACTTTTCTAATTTTACATATTAAAAAAAATCAATGAAAGAATCACATAGTATTGATTATTTTCATAGGAAATAAGCAATTAATGAAAACTGGGTGCTCAAATAAGTTAACTTCATCACCAGATTTTTTTCATTGGTCTGAAATTTGCTTTCTTATGAAAAAACAAAAGGAAGGTATCCTTACCAGTCTGGATATATATGATATCTGTCATTTATTCCAGTTTCTCATAGAAATGTAAGAAAAAACTTACATGAAGGTAAATTTTTAAAATACTAACTCATATACATCCAGTCAATATAAATAGTCACAGTGTTTATGTTCAACTTGACATAATGACCAGGAAGCAAAATTCAAATTTTACTTTCTTTAACATATTTACATTTCTTTGGCACATACGTTATCCTCAGAATGGTTAATGCTTGAAGATAGAATTTCATTTTTGATACTTTAGTGGTGTTTTTCATTTTAATTTTCACTTTTTTTTTTTTTACTGTATGTCTGTGTGTGTTCAAAGCTTAGAGCATATTTAGCCAAATGCATTTATATCATAATGATTTTAAAGTATGCATTCCCAACATAGATAATAATTCACTAGTACATATTTACTATAATCCCCTCTAAACCTATGTGAAAATCAGATTCTAGATATCATAAGGTAAATGATTTGATCACTCTGTTAAAAAGATGCATACACTCAGGTTCATTTGTGTTAAATCTTCTAGGCAAGGACTTTGTTGTTGTCTGTAAATAACTTTTGCGCAGTCAGAAATAAAATCAAACCAGCAAGATCAAAATAAAGCAACAGGAGATCATTGACCTAGAACTTAGCTCACATTCCAAAGGCCGCAAGGCCTGGGTTTGTTCATGAGAAGGAGTTGGTCACCATGTGGTGCTATTGTTACACAGCAGGCCTGGGTCTCTTTGCAGAATGAACACTGACACTACGCTTGCAGAAAAGCATTGGTAGAAATATGAAATGTTTATTTTTTATGTAACCCATCCATAATAGCAAAGAAAATATAACAAACCAATGAGAATATTATCAATAATAAATGGAATTACTCCTCTAATGTTAATGTTCTTGAATTCTTCAAGATTTAACTTGACAACATCTGTAAAAATTTATATAAATTAAAAAAAAAACACACTAGTTTTGCACACACAGTCTCTTCATGTTCCTTTCCCTCTTTCGCTTAGTTGCATACATGAACATATACCCCTACACAGACAATTAAGTGCTAGAATATATTCACTAAGTGTTTTGTAAGACAATTCCAGGAAAGCCTCATGAACTCTCAAGATGAAGACAACTGAGTCAATGGAAGTTAGAATACATAAGTAATAAACTGGAAATGCAAGTAAGATAAATTAAGAATTATCTTTCATATAAGATGAACACATTATTTACTAGAAGTCAGATAATATTGTTCTTGACAATCTAGATATTTCCTTTCAGAAATGTATAGTCTAATATGTACCTTACTGTGTAACATGTACCTTACTTTCCCAAGTGAGTTCATAGTCTAGTCTAATATTAATGGAACAATCTTTGTATTACCAAAATAAGAGTTCAGATGCTGGACTAAAACTGTTTAGTATTATATGGCAATCTGGTGATGACAAGTTTTAACTCTTTGTTATGTAATTGTAAAAAGCAAATTTTTAGAGGCTTTCATAGTTTTGTTATGATATTTCAAAAAATATTTTGTCTATATAATATCAAAAATGATAAATCCTTCAATATGTACTATAATTTTTGGTAAAGAAAATAAAATCCTTTTATGTTCTTGGCCACTTTATTTTTAACTTGAGAAAAAATGTCATAAAAAATACAAAGAAACAGACAAAAAGTGTATTATGTTCAAGCTCATTTGAACATCCATCCTGACCATTTTTTCTGCTTTCAATACATCCAGCTTCTGATAATAATTCTTGTTTACTTATGCAAAATAAGAAATCCTTTATATAGTGCTAGTTTTTGTATTTAATAAATGCAGGTGTATATCATTAGAGTACAGTATCACACTCAGGAGAAAGCAACTACATAATTGTAGCATGATGCTTAGATATGGAGAAAATACTTCACTTTCTTACATAAAATAAACATACCAAGGGAGTCAGGTGACCCTTCACGGTTATTTCTTTGTCTCAGGGTCTATGATGGAGGCCCTATGATGTCTATGAACACTTCTAGATTAGATAGTTTTGAAAGAAGAGATATATAAGAGACAGCTGCAAGGGGAAAAGTAATGGTTTTGTGGAGGAGTAGGTGACATTTTTTTTTTCCTTTAATCCTCTGGAGTGGACATTATGGGTCTGTTTCAATAAGGAGACATCATGTCCACTTCCACGTGTTTTCAGCTTAATTATAAATGCAATCCCCCAAAATATAAGTGTCATATGTTACATTATGTATAATTACCATTTATTTCATCTATGTAAAAATGTCTAGATATAAATAAACTTATTTTCTATGTATAAGTAAAGCTTATTGATCGAAGATGCCCCTCCCACTACCCTGTACATTTTCTTTATCTATTCAGCATTTTTTAGTTCAGTAAGATGTTAGAAATACAGATGTGAGAGTCGATGCTCAATGAAAAGAAAAGCTGAAGATCCACATCAGCATCTTCCCCAAAACAGCCAGGAAACATTTCAAATGTCTTCTATGGCTTTGTATGCATGAATTCTAACAGTGGAAATACCCCCAGGACAGAAGACACTGAAAATTACTGAATATGAGGAGATCTGAACAAGAATAATTCATGGAGGATTGCTAGAGTCACCATGTGTAAGGATCCATGAGCCCCACACACTGGGTGCCAGAAGGTAGGGAATCCATGAGCCCCATGTTGGGCACCAGAATGTAGGGAGCCAGCCCTACATCACTTCTGGGTACCTCGAGTTTGGTGTCAACATAGGAATGAAAAAAAGACAAAAAGAGACAGTGGGGCCAGGGGGCCATCACTTATTACTTTGGAGGAAATAGTGACGGCCCCGAGCTCTGATCATCCACTCTATTCATTGATTACAATCACTTTGATCTTTAGGTAGGGGTGGAGTGATGATGGGGAGAGGGTGATGGTGGAGTGTATCAGTGAGCCGGAACTGAATCAATGAGCCAAAACTGGTGTATCATTCTAAAGACAGATAACAGTGGTGGTTTGGGAGTTTCACAAAACAAGAACGTGGTTATCTTTAATTTATTATCTGTGTGCAGCTGGTGGAACTTTTATCTTTAATTTATTATCTATGTGCAGCTGGTGGAACGCGGGCCTTACACGGAGCCTACAAGTCTAGCTACGTCATAGTGCTATGAAGGGGTTTTACGTCCTTAAGCACAATGTTTATGGTAACAGAGCCTAGGTCACCCTGCACCGGAACATAAGGCATGAAAAGGCCTTCCTCCTCAGAGGCCTCCTGCGGCCTTCCGCAGTTTGTTGTTCCTTGTTTATATGTTACTCATAACCAATTTATGTAGGCACTCTGTAAGTCTTTCTTTGGCTGCTTTTCCCAACAACCATGTATGGATAAAAAGAATGAGTATTGCATATACATAAGGATGCTGTATTTCTTCAGTAAACAACTTGCATAACTGCAGCAGTGCTGAAGGAAAAATAACAGCTAAGTATTCTTTCTTTGCCTTCCTTTATAGTTACAGTATTTCATACAGATTACCCATCCAGAGGCTTTTCTCTCTACAGCCTGACTGTGTGCAAAATCCAAGCTGATATGCTACAATAAATTTTAGTGTTAACATGGAGGATCTATGGGCCTTGATATATGTATATTTCAAATGCATGGTGTCCATTTACAGTCTCATTGATCTTGACAGTATTTCTTAAGCTCTGTGTCTTATATTTAAATGTGGAAAGTAGTATTTAAATACCTTAACAAAGTTTCTCTGAGAATACAGATTTCATGCAAATTACCTAAAAAAGCATAGTTTTCAATAAATGTTAATCATAATGGAATTCCACATTAAAAACTTAAATTATACATTGATGAACAAATATTAATTGAATATTATGTTTGCTTATAATTACTATTCCCTCAAGAGACAGGAATGTATGGAAAGTATTTCTGACCTAAATTGAGAATTCTTCCATACATGCAATCAGACTTTCTTAAGATCCTCAACCAACTAAGCAGATAGCTTATAACACAAACTGATAGTCTTAGGTTTTTCCCATTCAAAAAACCTAGTCTCTTTATTCTAATTAATCTAATGGAGATTCTCTAGTCTCCATTGCACAGATAATATGAATAGATACAAACTCATACTAAACATTTGTAGCTTTTATATTAAAATATATGACTTATTTTTAATAATTTCAAAACCCAAATTCAGTTTTCAAACACAGAAATGTAAAAAAACTCAAAATTATATTTCTAATATTAAGGTATGATTTCTTGCTATTTTACATATATGTTTATGTCTGTATATGTAAAACCATTCAACGTAAAGCCATTGTTTTCCCAAAATCATGAAAGGATAAACTCTTTTGAAAATGTACAGGGTGTGATAATTGTGCAAGCTCTAGTTGTGTGATTACTATAGTAAAATAAATAAAAGGCTATTGGTGTCTGTGGAAGCTGGATTTTATGTTTCTATCTGGAATGCTAAACTCTCACTTGAAGGCACACACAATGAAATAGCAGTTCAAGATAAAGCCTATGGTAAAAGCTTTTAAGATGTTATATCATTTTAGAGTAATATAATTTTTTCACTACTATCTGCTGTTCCAAAATAACTATGTATAATTTGAAACACAACACTGTAAGATGTTTTGAGTGCAAGTGGAAGATGAATGTTGCATACTGTTATGATGCATTTTTCATAACATAGAATGGGCTCTTTTTGTGTGTGTGTGTGTGTGTGTGTGCGCGCATCTGTATAAATGTGTATGTTTCTTTGTATTTTATCTTGTGTTAGTTAGAATTGTGTTAGTTGACCTCAGTTCTTTATTTCCTTTTGGACAGGGCAATTTGGAAGATGTATAGATTATTTTCTATCCTTTTAATAGCTTCTTTTAGTACTTTAAACAACACACTTAAATCTTAGAAATACAACAGCAACTATTGATTACCAAGAAAGATGGGTAAATTAGTATCCTTAATATGCCTTTATATTTTAATTTCTCTCTACCTTCATGGCCAGGCAGGGTACAGTCTATACATAGTACATAACCTGAGCAACAGACATTAATTAATTTTGTTCAGAGTTTTGTTTCTGTATCACTTTATTCTTATTGCAACAATTTATATTAATATATAATTTTTAAAATAAATTTTATTTTTAATACATTGTTTTGTTCTCAGAACTGCAAAAACTGTTTTCCCTCAATACCAAATCTATGTATATTCAATATTCTATGACTTTTTAAATAGTGTAACATCCTTATTCCTGAGCTTTTATTTTTATTAATCTCTTGGTGGTTGGATGCTGGCCACAAGTAGTAGCAGAAGGTTTTGCTTGTTAAATATGAGGCTTTAAACATTTCATAACCTTTTAAAATACGTATTCAGACATGAAGGACAATTGAGCTAGGTATCATATTTTTCTGGGATACATATTCCATCATAAGTTGTTTTCATTGCCTTCTAATACTGAATGCTATAAACTCCAAAATATTTACCATTATTTTAATGTATTTTTATTGTTTTTTAATGTACTTACTTGCTTTTCCCTTTTTTGTTCTTTATTTTAGATATTAAATTTAGTATATTTTATTTATTTTTGGATGGCATACATTACCTAAAAGCTTTTTTACTTTTCTCATGGAAAAGTTTTTTAATGGAGGCTTCATCTTCTGCTGCATATTATTGTTTTCTTTAGAGGGGGGAGGATTCTATAAATTTAGGTTATGTTATGTAATATATGGCTATATTTTTAAAGAGCTATATTTTATGAACTTTTGAAATACTTACATTCATGTCTTCCTTTTCTTTATAAGTACTATAAGATCCTTTATTTTTAGAGGAAGTATAGCAATACACCTATTAAAATTGTTAGAATTCAAGGATATGTTGACAGACTAGATTTGCAGGATGTTTTATTTTTAAATTTTAGCAAATAATATACATTTATATATGTAAAGATTTTACCTGTCCATCTAACTGTATATTTATAGAGTAGTCAATGAAGATTTTTGTAGTGTTAAATTTACCAGCAGAAGTCTCAAGGAAGTGAGAGAGTAAGCTGTGCAGAGTTTGTGAGAAGTAATTTCTTTTTTAAAAATTATTATTATTATACTTTAAGTTCTGGGGTACATGAGCAGAACATGCAGGTTTGTTACATAGGTACACACGTGCCATAGCGCTTTGCTGCATCCATCACCCTATCATCTAAATTAGGTATTTCTCCTAATGCTATTCCTCCCCATCCCCTACCTGCTGCTATCCCTCCCATAGCTCCCCATCCACCAACAGACCCCGGCGTGTGATATTCCCCTTCCTGTGTCCATGTGTTCTTATTGTTCAACACCCACTTTTGAGTGAGAACATGTGGTGTTTGGTTTTCTGTTCTTGTGTCAGTTTGCTGAGAATGATGGTTTCCAGCTTTATCCATGTCCCTGCAAAGGACATGAACTCATCCTTTTTTATGGAAACAATTTCTAAAAGATACAAAGGTCTAGAAGTTGAAACATATTTGATGTGTCTAAAGACATCTGGATTCCAGTGTGGCTGAAACTGAGTAAACAAGGGGAGATGAGATAAAAGATGAAGTCAAGTGGTGTCAGGGAGCCTGTTCATCCAGCTGTGGTTAAGTCATGCTAAGTTCTTGGGCTTTATACTGAGTGAGCTGAAAAATACTGGACTGTTTTAAACAGAGAAGTGATATATGATCTAACTTAAAATTTTTTTTAAAAAAACATTCGGATTGTACTGAAGAAATAAGATGAGGATAAACGATTATATTTTGGCTACAATTTCAATATACAGCCAACAAAATAGGCTAATGAAACATATTTAAAATGAGAATCAAAAAATGAGAAGGAAGTCAAAGGTGAGTTAATGTGTATAAACAAGTAGAAGAATGGAGCAGACATTTACTGAGATGGGGTGAACTGTGAGACCTGGTTTGTTGAGAGAGGATTAGAAATCTTTTTGGAAGTCGTTAATTCAGCTAATTAACTAGAATAAAGTAAGAAACTGAAGCTTGATATTTAGGGTTGCAGGTAAAATAAAGCTACTTAAAGTTACAAGGTTGAATGTATGTACTTTTGGAAGTAATAGACTGAGAAAACACTAATCTTCAAGACTGATTTTTAGAGCATTCAAAGACTCAGAGCTCAGAAAAATAAGACTCATTAAAGGAAGTAGCCTGTAAAATAAGGCAAGAAACAAATATAGTTAATATGGTATCCTGCAAGCCAAGCTAAAAAAAAGTATTTTAAGAAGAAAGGACTGATAAATCATTCCAAATTCCATATAGACTAAGAAAGAAGTCTAAGAGTTGAGCATTTTATTTTGGATAAGGTAAGGCACTGTTTACCTTTACCATGATATACTTCAATTCAGTGGTGGGCTTGAAAGCCTAAAGAGAGTAGGATCAATAAGAAGCAGGAATGTATTCTTGTTGGGCCAGAATGGTAGAAAGAACATATTACCTGAATATTTCTAAACTTTCTGGGGCTAATTCAACCAGCAAAACCTGAAAATTTTAAATAAAATTTCAAGGTAAACATTTTCATAAAACAAGGAGACCAGTTGGGTGACTATTGAAAAAGTCCAGGTCAAGAGATTTTTGTAGTTGGAATCTGAGTGACAGCAAAGGAGATGATAAGTGGTTGGATGATTCTTGATACATTGTTTAGGAGGAACCAACAGGAGTACTTGCAAGATTAGATGTAGGTTTTCAGAGAAAAAGAGGATCTGAGACAACTCACTTTTTTTTTATTTGAGACAGAGTTTTGCTCTTGTTGCCCGGGCTGGAGTGTAACGATGTGATCTCAGCTCACAGCAACCTCTGCCTCCTAGGTTCAAATGATTCTCCTGCCTCAACCTCCCGAGTATCTGGGATTATAGGCATGTGCCACCATGGATAGCTAATTTTGTATTTTTAGTAGAGACAGGATTTTTTCTGTTGGTGAGGCTGGTCTCAAAGTCATGACTTCAGGTGATCTGCCCACCTCAGCTTCCCAAAGAGCTGGGATTACAGGTATGAGCCACTGTGCCTGGCCAACTTTAAATTTTTTAAAATATACCATGATGCAGCTGTCTTAATTGAAATGGTAGTAAATTTTTTAAGTGCAAGTCAAGTCGTGGCGCAAAGCTGCTTAGAATCTTTCAGTGGTTTTCTTAATACAGAGTCAAATACAATGTCTATATTATAATATATCAAAATATACAGTATATACCATAATAAAGACATTGTATTTGACTCTGTATTTGTCTCTGACCTAACTGGACTCATCTCCAGCATCTTCAGTAATATTAGTAGCCTAAAATTTTTATTCTGCAATTAGTTGCATATAACCTTATGCTACTTCTTATAATGTTAATACATTGACTTTTTTGTCTGCATGCCTTTCATTGTATAGACAGATTGTAACATGCCGAAAATTAAGGATTCTACCCTTCCCAAAACTTAGAAATAGTCTAAGCATATACATAGAAGCTGTTCATATGAACTTTTTAAGTAAATCAAAAATATATTTTAAAAAACTATTGCTTCCTATAGATTTGGCATACTATAATAAGGAAACAATTGTCTTGATTTTCTGAGTGTTGCAGAAATGTCATAATGTCCACCTGAGTATCTAATATGACCACTAGAGACTAGTTTCTAGTGTGTCAGAAGTATATTGTTCAATACATCATTTTCTCAGCCCATACAGTAAGTTTTACATTTTAGATTTCTGACATACAAGGTAGATGGTAAACTAACCTAATAATAATAATTTATGTTTCCAGTGTTATATGTCACATGCTTATAGCATAAGCAGCAGTGTTATTTGTGTCAATACAAAATGGTGTGAACCAAAAAGATATTTCAGAAATATTTCCATGGGGAACCTAAGCTATTCACTCATTTTAGGACAAAAAGCTAGCTGTGGAAGATTTCTATTAAAAAAATTTCTTAATCAATATTTATTGCAAATCACTTAGAGATTTGTATTTCAGTAAAAGAGCTACAAACAAAGGGAAAGTAAATGGGATGGTTTCTCCTGGCATGACAAAGGATCAAGAATCTTATATAGAATAGTCAGAGGTTTTAAATATCAAATCTTGAAGGATTCTTTAAGAGTGTAAAAAGCAGGTGTTTTTTCTAAAGCTAGACTACCAGAATAATGAAAAATTCCAGTATAAAAATTCATGAAAGGAAAACTCATAAATGTGTCACAAAAAGATAATTATTATCTCAGATATAAGCCAGATGCTCTCCTGTGGATTGCATATTAATATTCACAGATAGAAGGTTCTGTTTAGACAGAAGGGTTCCATTTGATGGGTTATATATGCAGTAAGTAGAGAAACTGGCTTAGGGGTGATAATAACTGCAGAAAACAGAATCATGAGTTCAGACTTTTGGATATTGTTAGTCCTATTTGGTTTTAGAATTTGCTTTTCATTTTCAGGCATTAATGGGTCAATCACAGTTTTGTGACTTTTGTAAATTATATTTATGTGGAAGTCATTTTCCCCTGTAAGGTTCCTGCTATTTACATGAATAACATATATGTATGTTTTATACAGTTTTTCAGTGTCGCTTGAATAAAGGATACTATGTGATTTGAATCTTGTAATTAAAGGTAAATAATTATTTGGAACTAGGTAAAATCTTAAGGAAACTAAATTCTACCCAATTAAATAGCATTCTATGTTTCTTAATATGAGGCCTTAGGTACTATTAAGTAACAGTTGCTCCAGATCAAGGCGTCTGATCCGTGATCCAAGGCAAATTAACCCATCAAAAGTGAAGAAGTTCCCAATACTGACCAATCAGGTGAACATGACTCAATCAACATCAAAATCAATGAGGTGAAAACAGTCTGCCTTCAGTGAAAATCAATGGTGGTGAAAATGGACTTCCTTGAACTTGACTTTTACGGATTTGGAGCCTGCCTTGAATAACAGAAGGGTGTTTCAGTGATAATAGATTCCTGCTTCTTTCTAGACACTTTATAATCCTTTATAATTTAACAATAATTCCATGTCATAGTATTTGGGATCCCCTACTCTAAAATTCAAATAAAGCCAGAAATTTTAAGTGTGAGCAACAAGAGCATCGCCCAAGAGCTCTGGGGAATGACATCTAAATGAGCAGAATGAGCACATCATTAATGAGTCCTTAGATAAATAGCTTATCAGTCATTTAAGGAAACTCCACAATCACTTCCACTCTCGTTTAGCTCTGGGAAAATACAGCAACATATATATTTGTAAGGTAGCTCAAAACAGATTGTTAGATAATTAGCCTGTGTAGTACTGTTCTGGTAGCCCAGCTTTTCCCCAAAACAAAGCAACTTTGTCTTGTTTAATAACAGTCCTGATTTTCAATCTAGATTCTTGGGAAAGGCTTGTGATGAAAAAGGGGCTCAGTTTCCTTTACTTGGTCTTGCAGCCTGGTCTATCAGCAACTTCTGCCACTTAGTCAACTTCCTCTTTTTCCTCCCTAAAGTCAAACAATGCAACAGTGTAGTCCCTAAATTCCTGATACTAAAACCATGTTATCTGCATACCATGAGATGTATGGTTCTTTCCAATGGTGTAAATGACATACATCCAGATGAGATTTTCTAATTTTCCTAAAATATCATCTTGAGTGATATTTGAGTCAAAACATAGCAGACCCCCAAATAATGTAACTCTTCATTGAAGTTTTTGGGAAATTGTGGCTTGTAATTTATATTTCTCTGAAGGGTCAGAATACTTTTGCGGTAAAGGGAGAGACAGGAATTATTTTAGGTTTTGTGGGCTATATGGCCTGTGTCAAAATGCTCAACTCTGCTGCAGAAGCGTGAAGGTGGCCGTAGACAACACATAAAGAATGAGCATGGCTGTATCCTAATAAAAATTTATAGTTTTCATGTGTCTAAAAGATATTCTTATTTGACTTTCAATCATGTGAAATTTTAAAATCCATTAAGTTGTAGAAAGTACAAAAAGAGGTGGTGGCCAGATTTGGCTGCAGATTGTATTCTACTAACACCAGCTCTAAGGCATACATATGAAATATTGCCATATATCTACAGGTATACACATTGTTGGTCCTGGTTAAAAATGAATAAAACATTCAAACCTCTTAAAGATGTTCTTTTTCTCTCACATTTTCCTATTAAAATGTTTAGCACTCCATGACTTATTATTCCATAATTAACTAGCATTGCTAGTTTAGATTTTTTTTCATTGGAAATATTGATTAAATTCTATCATATTTTAATTACAATACATGTTAAATATCCAGGATAAAGCAAAATAATCCAGGGATAAAACTCATGCAGATAATCATTAAGGGTATTTTTCGAGACTTCCCAAGGGAGTGACTATCCCCTGAGAAATGATAACTTCCTCAGCTAGATAGGATGGGTTAGGGCCCAAAGCAGTAGTCCGAGGAAAAGAATTTGTTAAGAACCGTATATCATTAAGCAGAGCAGAATTAGAGGTTAATGGTAGAGAATACCCAGCAGACAGAAACAATAAGTTGGAACTAAACTCTTGCTTTTAGCTGCATGTAAAAGGAAATTGAACTCATGCTGGTGTGAATGACTAAAATGATTTATTTCCCAAGCTAACTGAAAAAAATATCCTGAATCAGGTATAGTCAAATCAGTTCTCTGGGTGCTTTTTTAGACGTTGCTATGTTACGATAATCGCTATTCACCTGAAACAATGTGCAAAGGTTCTTCAAATTACTTTGTCTAAAGAGAGGAAAATTTTTTTCCTGTAAATATCCAACAAAATCTTCCAGTGTTTTTCAAACCCAAACTTGATTAGAAGTCTATTTCTCTACCAATTCAGTAAACATGGGGCACTATACAGTGATTGGCTTAGGCATGGACTTTCTGAGCAAACCACTGGCAAGGATGTCACTGCCCCTTGGATTTGGAAGTGAGATCAGCATGCTTTTAAGAACAGGGACTGTGCAGTGACTGGATCATTACCTAAAGCCAAACTGGAGTATGAATATTGAGGGGTCAACAAGTGGCAGGCATGACAAAATTTTGAGCTTTCTCCTATAAAGTGAGGAGCAGAGTGCCATCACAAAATATTATGCAAAGAATGATGATATATTTGTGGGTTTTTTTTTTTTTTTTTGCATTTTACCTTTTTTCTTTGCTAGTAGCACAAAGTCATACTTAAAATGACCAAGGCCAGGCATGGTGGCTCAGGCTTATAACCCCAGCACTTTGGGAGCTGAGGTAGAAGGATTACTTAAGGCCAGGAGCTTGAGACCAGCCTGAGCAACATAGAAAGACCTCATCTCTCCAAAAAAACAAAACAAAACAAAACAAAAAGAACAACAACAAAAAATTAGCCTTGCATAGTGGTGTACACCTGTGGTTCCAGCTATTAGAGATGGTGAAGTTGGGGGAAGGCTTGAGCCGAGGAGTTCAAGGCTGCTATGAACCATGATTGTATCACTGTATTCCAGCTTAGGCTACAAAGTGAGACCCTGTCTCAAAAATTAAAAATTAAAAAAAATTTAAAAAAGATTAGATTTCAATTTCTTATTTTTAAAAATTTTAAGTTTATGAAAAGATAATTTATCATGCAATTCACACATTTAAAGTGGACAATAGTTTTAGCCTCTTCACGGATACATTCAACAATTACCACAGTTATTGTTTTATCACCACAGAGTATTTTCATCACCTCAGAAAGAAACTTCCTTTACTTCTGACACTTTAGCTATTTCCTTTTTTTCTTCTCTTTCCTCCAGTCTTAAGCAAATACTAATCTAATTTCTACCTTTATTGATTTATCAACTCTCAGTATTTCATATGAAAGGATGTATATACTATGTAGCCTTTCGTGACTGGCTTTCTGACTTAGGATAACGTTTTCAAGATTCCTATAAATTATAGCATATGTCAGCACTTCATTTTTTTTTTTTTTGAAACGGGGTCTCACTCTGTCACCCAGGCTGGGGTGCAGTGTTACAATCTTGGCTCACTGCAACCTCCGCCTCCTGGGCTTCAGGCAATTCTCATGGTTCAGCTGCAGGAGTAGCTGGAATTGCAGGCATGTGCCACCACGCCCAAGTTAATTTTTGTATTTTTAGTAGAGACAGGGTTTTGCCATGTTGGCCAGGAAGGTCTGGAACCCCTAGCCTCAAGTGATCCGCCTGCCTTGGCCTCCCAAAATGCTGAAATTACAGGCATGAGCCACTGCACCCAGTCACTTCATATCTTTTAATGGCCAAAAATATTTCATTATATGAATACTCATTGTATAGATTTTGTTTATCCGTTGGTCTGTTAATGGATATTTAGGCTGTTTCTACATTTTGGAAATTGTGAATAGTGCTTCCAGAAACATTTCCATGTAAATTTTTGTTAAAGAACTGTATTCAATGCTCTTAGGTATATACGCAGTAGTGGAATTGCTCGTTCATTGGGTTTAATTGTTTGAGAAACTGCCTGACAAGTTTTCAAAGTTGCCGTACCATTTTACATTCTCTCTAGCAGCATACAAGAGTTTTGATTTCTTCACATGCTCTCCAATATGTGTTAATGTCTGAATTTGATTCTAGCCATCCTTGTGAGTATAAAGTGATACCTCATTGTGGTTTTAATTTTTATTTCCCTGATGACTAGTAATGTTGGACATTATTAGCAATTTATATATCTTCCTTGGAGAAATGTTTATTTTCCCCATTTTATAATTTGGTAATTTTACTTTTCAATGTTCAAAGAACTGTAAGAGTTCTTTATATAGTGTAATTAGATGTATAATTTGCAAATATTTTCCCAAATTTTGTGGGTCATCTCATTTTCATCATGGTATTCTGAAGCACACATATTTTTAATTTTTGATGAAGTTCAAATTATTTATTTTACTGTTCATGCTTTTTGTGTCACATTTTATATTTGAGTTTTACAAAAATACATTTTATACCCACATTTACTATGTCTTATCTTTTATCCATCATTTTTGTTATTGAACTATAGCCAATAGTGCATTACTAAACTCAGGGTGTATAATAGGAATTAGAAATGTTTTTAAGAGATTAAATTTATGCATATGAGTTTAAACATTAATATATCTGTCAGTGGGCTTACTCTTCAAAACTTTGAAATAGAAGGTAAACAGACGTTAGTATCTCAATAGAGGACATTACAGGCAAAAGACTTATTAGGAGCTAATCAAGCCACTCATCTGCAAAGAATAAATAGACACCACACCTAGTTTAAAATAATCAAGTGTATAATAAGTGCTAATTCACACACCTGGTCATCCTGTCACTCTTGCTTACGTAATTGGCTTTGTACTTTTAAATTTCTCTATGGGAAAAGTAATAGAAAACTTTTTGTAAGTTAGGTAATTGGATGGCATCACTGAGAAACATATCATATTACTCTGTAAATAGTAGAGACTTTACAAATATTAGTCTAATGATGATTTTTCAAAATTGCTACATGGATCTAGGCAGATGAAGTTGAAACCTGACCAACTGAATACATCAATTCATCCATATCATGGGCCAACTGCTGCAGAAATGAAGTGTCATAAATTAAGATAGTTTTTGATACAAACAAGGATTATAATTTTAACACTCTGCATTTTTCAAATTATGAATTAAGTCAGCATCAATTTAATAGTCATTATAAATCAGTCACTTAAAGTATAAAGACACAGACAAAAACTGTTTAATGTTTACATACCTACCAAAACTCTTATTTAAAATTCTAGAATGATGAAATGTTGGAAGGCAAAGGAATTTCTTGTGATCACCCTGCAGATACAACATGGCCCCCAGCCCCAATTTGGTTCTGATGTCAAGACAGCTAATACCACACACATAGCAAGAGTGTATGGAAATATTAATTACTTCCATGGCCACAGCAGAAGGAAGAGAGAAACAGGAGGGAGGTGTCACACACTTTTAAAGAACCAGATCTCATGAAAACTATCAGGAGAACAGCACGAAGGGAATCATGCTAAACCATTCATGAGAAATTGCCCCCATGATCCAGTCACCTCCCACCAGGCCCCACCTCCAACACTAAGCATGGCAATTGAACATGAGATTTGGTCAGGACACATATCCAAACCATATCACTATCTTTGATTCTTACTTTATGTCTTATTCTGTTTAAACACCAAGTTATTTTGGTTAAGTTTAGCAATAATTATCTGCTATTTTCCCGTTTTGTTACTTAATGGATATACAGAAGTAGTAGGGAAAAAGTGCTGTTTTGAAAGAATCATAAAATTTGCCAAGATTGCATACACACTCACATTCACATCTACATTTACCACCCCTCCCACTCACATGTTTAAATTCCATCGGATTTAACACTGATCAATATGATAAATCAGTATCAGTGGGTTTAAAAAATCTTCTAATGTATAAATAATCAAATTTAATTTTCAACAAGATTTGTAGAATTCAAATTAACTTCAGTTGGGTGCATAGCACAGAACTTATATATATATGTAAATGTATATATAAGCAAATGTGTATACGTATAAATTACATATATATTCACAAATAAATATGCATAGGCATACATACAAATCTGTCTGTCTATCTGTCTCTCTAGTGATTGATTGAGAAAGGATCCCCTAGTATTTGTTACTGTTAAATGTAATTATTTTGGTGGAATCATTGATTTTTTAATTAGTAACATGTACGATAAGATATTTTTCACAGGTCTTATGGAGAGTGGCCCAAAGATTATATTTTAAAAAGGGATTCTACTTTATGTTTGTCCCTAGAACATTAGGTTTACTAGAGTTTCATCATGTTATCATTCATTTAGGTTCATAGATATAGCAAATAACACGTATCCTTAAAGTTAAATACAGAGATAAATGTAAATATGTGTAAACAAATGTTCTGTGAGGTAAATGTTTCTCTGTTTAAACCTGAAGGTGAATGATTTTGAAATATAACTCACTCATTCTGCCTAGAAAGCCTGTTTGAATGACACTTGTTTTTCACACACAGTTTTACATTTGCTGGCTAAGTGTAAATATGCAATCTCTTAACAGATTGGATATATTTTTCATCCAAACTACTTCTTTAGTAGGAAACTCTATTCAGAGTAAAGGAAAATCTCACCATATTGTGAGAACACATTTCTAAATACTGTGTCAGACAAATATTTTCAAAACACATCATGCTGTTAGTTTAAAATTAGGCCTGGCCTACAAAACTGTAGGAAAGTACAGCTCTTCTCATTCAACTCGGCACAATCTGCCCAAAATTTCAGCTTCAGTTAGACCAATCACCTGGCATTTCCAGCCAAAGACTTCCCACCTTTCACCTCTGATACAGAACAAGTCTCTCTGCTCCAATAGAACTTGTTAGGTTCTCCCAGGGTCACACTGAAATTCTTATAAACAATTAGATGGGCACACTAATGAGAGTGATGGGTAATTGCAGTCATTTTCTCAAGGTGGTGCTACCAAGTTACTAAAGGAATTAGAGAACAAAATTATCAGTGACCTCTCTGACCTGAAAAGGAAGTTGAGAATTGATTTACTTATTTTCATATGACAGAGAAGTAAGCCCTTTTGTTGAGAGGGATAAGCGATAAATATTTATATACTCCTACTACCCTCGTATAGATATACAGAAGTGTTATTTGTGTTTTTCTACTGACATAATGAAATAAAGCTGGGATATTAAATTCAAATCGCTGAATGGAATGACCAAGGAATTGATATAGCAAACTTGGATGGACTCTTGGTAAAAGAAACAAGTATCCTATCACATAAGCAGACAGATATCAGGAAGATGAATGTCAAGGACCTTGACACTTCTGATACCTTTTCCAATCCCCTTTGGGTGATGCCACAGTGGAAGATTCTCCTACTGCAGCATTTTCTCTTGGTTGTGTAGATTCCAGCAGTAACTTTAGCATGTTGTGAAGCGTCCTCAGCAGTAGAACCTGATCTTACTGAATGGCTCCATAAGCAGATATGCAATGAAAGCTTGCTGAATGAATTTACCCATATTTGGCAAGACCAGCAATCCCAGGATTTATCTTTTTTAAAAAAATAGAAGTTGACAATTTTATCAAGCTATATTTCAGGGTAATAATATTTTATATTTTTCTATAGGTAATTAATATCAAGATAAAAATGAATCTGAAGTAGGAAAGATCACAAACAAACCTCGAACACTGAACTGGGAAGGAGGTGGTGATTTATTCAGCCGGGAGCTGAGCAGGCCTGAATGCCTCAATAGCCGAGCTCCCCGAAGAGAAAATTCTGTTCCCTTTTAAAGGCACACAATCTTAGAAGTTACATGTGAAAAGGTGTTGATCTCTGAAGTAGGCATGGGATACGTGGCTTAGGTGAGGATCTGATCGTGTTTAAGCAAAAACAATGCCTTCCAGAAAGATTCCTTCATACCATGCCTGTGATCTATAGGAGTGTAATTAAGGGTGGTACCCGGTCTGCCAGTGTTTTACTTCTCCTATTGAAATGCAATGGAGAAGGCTAGGGGGAGGTAGTCTTAGATGCTTAAGAGGATTAAGGGTGAATAAGGGTCTCCTTCTTCAAATCAATTAAATACTAAATAATATTTGTGTATTCCCTAAAGTATGGTTACATTTTATTTTATAAAGTTTTAGTGTTCAGTCTTTCTAACTTGCTGCAGTATGAATACAAAAAATTGTCAGTTTTGTATGCTGCATTAACATGGATGTTTTCTTACATCTGTCTGCACTAAGAATGGTGTAAATGGTGTATAAAATAACAAACAGTAATATTCTAAACATTAAACCTGTCTGAATAAATTGAAACATAATCATGCTAAATATTAGAACAATTCACATACACCGAAAGTAGTAAACATATATGAAAAACAATGGTCTGGTAAGATGATGATACATTTAATTAGGATGAAACAATAAATCCTTATGTGATTACTGTTCAAATCTTTTGGAAAACTGTAGATCTCCAAAGGTATTTTTAGTTCATTTCAGTTGAAAGGTATCTTCACACCCACACAAAATTTTTCATGTAACTAAATGTTTCTTGAAATTATATGGTGCAATGAAATTATAATGGTAAAATCTTAAATTCATGTTTTAATAGAAATAACAGCAAAATATAAAACATTTGAGAAAAATGCTAATTGTATATAAAGTTATGAGTCACATCTCAAGAAATTCTATCGATTTAAGATATATGTGTCAAATGTATTCAAATCAGATTAAAACTCATTGAAAAATTAATATTCACTAAACTACCATATTTTTTCCAACAGAACAAATTAATATCCTTGATTAGAATAATTATCTGATAATATAGTATAGAATAGTCTTAGAGTATTGTATAAAATTTGCATCTCAAAGAATAATATAATATGGTATTACATAATTTTGAATGCTATTTATCTTGTGTTATAAGTTTATCAACTTATGAGCAAGGGAAAGCTGCTTGAAGAAAGATTTCTTAAGATAATAAGTATAGAAAATATAATTTGTTCATAACATAAGCCACCTGCTTTGCACCATGGATCTCTTCTTTTAAAAATAAAACTATCCTGCATTTGCTTTAAATTATTCTGAGGGCAAATGCTCTTTTCATGAAAGCCAGCTATGATTAATAAATGAAAATATGTGTCGTATCACAATTTACTGAAAGGACAAAGCCAAAAACAAAACCTTTTGCTGTACTAACTAGTTGTGAATCAAAGCTTTATCAGAGACTATTCTCAGTTGCTTTGTGAAAAACTTCTAGGCACAAGGAATAGTTTAACAACATGCCAATTATATATATTATTTATATATACGTAAATAAATATACAACAAACTACAATCTACTGAAAAATTATTTTTAATAACTGAAAATACTTTGAGATTATATATGTGTAGATTATAGTCTAGTTGCAAATCAGTCCCAATGGCCTTGAGTGGTGACATCATTAAGAGTACATGTTCATATTGGCTGGTAAGCACTACTTGTTTGGATTCAATAAGTCATTTCAGCAAAAATTCAATTTCAGGCAATCTAAGGCAGGTTCTGTAAGTGGGGCATCATGGGAAAATACAATAGTAAGGTTGCTGTGTTACAAAGCTTCAGGGGGGCACCATTTATATACATTATTGATGTGACTCTTTAATCATATAAACTTCTCTGAATAAAGTTCCTTGAAGCTATGCACTACACACTCTAGGTAGTCATATGTAGTGGCCTTTTGCAAGGATGTTATGGGAATGCAGGGATGGGGAAAGGAAAACTGACATTTCTGGGAAGAGTCGAAAGTTTTATAGAGGAGGTAATCTTTTTGCTGGGCCTTGAACTATAACAAGAGATTTTTGTTTCTTAGGGTGAAGTGGGAAAGATATTTCTAGTAGAAAGGACATGTGCAAAGGCAAGAAAGCTGAAGTTGTTATATGTTCAGAAAGTGACAAGAGATTAAGCATGACTCTGGTAGGAAAGAATAGGGATTGATAGTTATATAATAGGTAAGGGTTAATATTGACAGATTTTGTGGAATATAATTGGGAGAATGATGCCATCATTTTTGTAGTCTGGGAAAAATATCAATCTGGCCACAGTGTTAAAATAGAATGGAGACACTAGACAGAGTGAAACAAATCAGGAGGTTTGCCATAGTTGAAGCAATAAATGATAAGGGCGGTAACCTTGTCTATCTTTTTCATCATTATATTCCCAGTGACAAGAATAGTGCTTGGAACAGAGAGTTGAACTAATGAGCAGACAGAAGGAGGGATCCAAGATGCATTTAGTAAAATAGAGCTGACAGGACTTGAAGTTCCAAAGGATTGGTTCAGAACACTGCAAACTACATTTTATGTCAAGCAATATAAAATTAAATGTGACTGAGATTTGGCCCAAAGTCCAGCTGTTGTTTTGGTAAAATTGCAGTGGCCCAAACACCTAAACTGTTCAAACTGACTCATTTTCCACAAATGTTTATAATGTATTTCTGAGTATATCCAAAAAGGGTACCTTATAAACTCCTATATATCACTGGGTTCATCTGGAATTAATTTTAAGTACCAGTGTGCTTAAGCCGGCTTTTACTGATTCACATGCACTTTTGTGTTCACCTCTTATAAACTCTATATCAAACTATTTCATGTTGGTAATTTGAAATTGCTCCTATGGGTCCATTTACACAATGAAAATTGGCAAATGCTACAAACTAGTGGTTTTTTTTCCCAAAATTAAGTTTTTAGTCATTTATCAGCATATCATTGAGTACAGGAGATCTGTGCTTCTCCTTTTCCTGACCTTCTTTTGGTATTACTTAGCAATTTCCACAAACTATGAAGTCTCAGCAACCATACATTCAAAGCTCTTATCACCCAGTATTCCAAAGCTACCAGTTTCAGAGTATCACAGCAGTGCAGGAATCTGACTCAAGAAAATACACTTTCCTTTGATGTTTAATTTTTAATTTTTATGGGGGCAAATCATTGTACTTATTTATAGGGCAATGGGATATTTTGACACAAGCATACAATTTGTAATGATCAAATCTGGATAATTGGGATATTCATTATCTCAAACATTTATCATTACTTTGTGTTGGAAATATTTAATATCTTCATTTTTAGTTATTTTAAAATATACAATAAATAATGTTGCTCTATTGTGTTACTGAACACTAGATCTTATAATTTCTAACAGTATTTTTGTACCCATTGATCAACCCACTCTTATCCTTCCTCTCTGCTACCTTCCTAGCATCTGGTAACCACCATTATATTCCCTATTTCCATGATATGGAACCATTTTTTTGGTTCTCATATCTGAGTTAGAACATATGATATTTGTCTTTCTGTGCTTGGCTTACTTCACTTAGCATAATGCCTTCCAGTACAACCCATGTTGTTGCAAATGGCAGGATTTTATTCTTTTTTAGAGTGAAATGATATTCCATTGTGTATACATTCCACATTTTCTTTGTCTAGTCATCAGTTGATAAAAACTTGGGTTGGTTCCCTATCTTTGCTATTGTGAATAGTGCTACAATAAACACTAGAGTGCAGATATCCCTTTAATATAAATATTTCCTTTCTTTTAAATTTATACCCAGCAGCAGGCATGCTAGTTTATATGATGGTTCCATATTTAGCTTTTTGATGAACCTCCATATTGTTTTCCATAATGGCTGTACCAATGTATAATTTCACCAACAGCGTATGAGTTTTTTTTTCTCAGATCCTTGTCAGCATCTGTTGTTTTTGTCTTTTTGATAAACTGGATATGCATATGCCATATGCATTTTGCCATTCTAACTGGGGTAAGATGATTGTGTTTTTGATTTGCATATCCCTGATGATTAGTGATGTTGAGCATTTTTTTCTACATACCTCTTGGCCATTTGTATATCTTCTTTTGAGGTAAGTATATCTGGATGTTTTTTTCCAATGTTTGTCACATTATTTGGGGTTTTTTGGCTGCTGAGTTGTTTAAGTTACTTATATATTTTGGTTATTAATCCTTGTCAGATGATTAGTTTGTAGATATTTTCTCCCATTCTATAGATTGTCTCTTCATTGTGTTGTTTCATTTGCCGTGTAGAAGCCTTTTAGCTTGATGTGATTCTTTTGTCAATTTTTGTTTGGTTCCCTGTTCCCTTGAGGTTTTACTCAAGAAATCTTTTCCAGACCAATGTCTTGAAGTGTTTCTCCAATGTTTTCTTTCAGTAGTTTTATAATTTGGGGGCTTACATTTAAATTTTTAAATCATTTTGAGTTTCCTTTTGTGTATGTTGAGAGATAGGGGGCAAGTTTCATTCTTCTGTATACACATATCCAGTTTTCCCAGTGTCATTTATTGAAGAAACTCTTTCCAATGTAATATTCTTAGTGCCTTTGTCAAAAATGGGTTAGCAATTAATAGTGAATTTATTTCTAGGATCGCTATTTTGTTCGTTGGTCTATGTGTCTGTTTTTATGCCAGTATTATGATTTTTTTCTTATTATAACTTTGCAGTATAATTTGAAGTCAGGTAATGTGATTTCTCTAGCTTTATTCTTTTTGCTCAGAATTTCCTTGGTTATTCTGGATCTTTTGTAATGTCATATATATTTTAAGATTGTGTTTTCTATTTCTGTGAAGAATGTCTTTGGCATTTTATAGGGATGGCATTGAATGTGTATGAAACCTTTTGTATGGACATTTTAACACTTGATTCTTTCGATACATGAATATAGTATATATTTCCACTTTTTAAGTTCACTTCAATTATTTTTCATCACCGTTTTATAGTTTTTATTGCAGCGATCTTTTTCCTAAGTGTTTTTTGTTGCTATTGTGAATAAGATTGCTTTCTCAATTATTGTTTTCAGATTGTTTGCTGTCAGCATATAAAGATGCTACTAATTTTTGTTGTTGATTTTCTATTACACAATTTTATTGAAGTTATTAGTTCTAATAATTTTTGTCAGCCTTTAGATTTTTCTAAATGTAAAGTTATATTATCTAGTAACAAGGAGAATTTGATTTATTCCTTTCCAATTTGGATGCCCTTTATTTCTCTTATCTAATTGCTCTGGCTAGGATTTGAAAGTCCTAGGACTAGTTTCATTCTTCTGTGTATGCATATCCAGTTTTCTCAGGGCCACTGAATAGCTGGCAAAAGCAGGAATCTTTGTCTTGTTCCAGGTCTTAGAGGAAGGCTTTCCAACTTTTACATTTAATATGATTCTTGCGGTGGTTGGTTTTACATCGTCTTTATTGTTTTGAAGTATATTCCTTTTATACCTAGTTTGTTGAAAGTTTTTATCATGAAAGGATAATGAATTTGGTTGAATCCTTTTTCAGCACCTAGTAAAATGATCATGTGGCTTTTGTTCTTTATTCTATCAATGTCATGTATCACTTTTGCTTATTTGTATATGTTGAAGCATCTTTGCATCCGTGGGATAATCCCACTTGATCATGATGAATGATCTTTTAAATGTGTTGTGAAACAACAGTTTGCTAATATTTTGTTGAAGATTTTTGCATCTTTCTTTGTTCACCAGTAATTTGCCTGTAGTTTTATTTCCTTATGTCTTTGTCTGGTTTTGAAAGCAAGGGGAATGCTTGTCTTGATAGGGTGAGTTTGAAAGTATTCCCTGCCTGATTTACTGAAATAGTGTGAATAGAATTAGTATTTATTCTCATTGATTTTTTTTTTTTCAGAATTCAGAAGTGAAGCCATCAGGTCCTGGGCTTTCCTTTGAAGGGAGACTATTATTGCCTACTTGTTATTGGTCTGCTATTGCTTAAAATTTCTTCATAGTTCAACCATCATAGGTTGTATGTGTCTAGGAATATATTAATTTATTTTAAATTTTCAAGTTTATTGGCAAATAGTTGCTCATAATGGTCTTAATGATCAAGTGCCTTTCTGTAGTATCAGTTGTAATGTCTGCTTTTCATCTCTAATTTTATTTATTTGAGTCTTTTTTTTTTGTTAGCCTAGCTAAAGATTTGTCAATTTTATTTTTCTTTCCAAAAAGTCAACTTTTTATTGTGCGTGCCTTTGTATTTTTTAAGCCAATTTCATTCATTTCTGTTCTGATCTTTATTGTTCCTTTCCTTTCACTAATTTTGTGTCTGGCTTGCTCTTTAAGTCTTTAAAGTGTAGTGTTAAGTTGTTTATTTAAAGCTTTTCTTTTATGTAATAGTTTTTTGTTAAAAACATCCCATCATTCTTTGCTTTCATACCGTAGCTCACACTCCCAAGTTCTACTTGTTCCAGAGTCATTCATTTCTGTTCTGATCTTTATTATTCCTTTCCTTTCACTAATTTTGTTCCTGGCTTGCTTTTTAAGTCTTTAACGTGTAGTGTTAAGTTGTTTATTTAAAGCCTTTCTACTTTTTCAGGTAGAAGTTTTTTCTTATTATCATCCTATCTTTCTTTGCTTTCATACCATAGCTCACACTCCCAAGTTCCACTTGTTCCAGAGTCTTCAAAAATAACTCATATTAAGTACTGCATGAGTCTTTATACCTCATCCTTCAAACTATAATGACTTACATTTTATCCTAGTGGCTTAGAGATAGGCAGACATCATGAAGGTCCCTATTGTCCCTCTTTCTCAGACTCTGCTACTCAACATTTACACTCTGCACCGACTATCACCACCACTTTCTGTAGAAGCAACAACAAATCATGTCAAACACACACAAAAAGCATATTTTTTAAATAAAGCTAATGTAATAGAAAGGTAACAGCTCCACCTCAGCCAGCTAAATGCCTTCTCATGTTGTTATTACGGGAACTTCTGTATGTTATCGACTACAGTGATGACCACAGTGTGGGCTCATACATATTAAATATTTAATATGGCATCATATACTATAACCCTTAGAATTATTTCAAAACTATTAATGTGTGAATAAACTATTTTATCTGCCTAATAATGTAAATTCTACTCCTCTGAGGTGGATGAAATATAAAATAAAATGTAAAAATAATCATAAATTTAAACTCTGCAAAATTAAGCCTTGACACAAAGTAGGTGATATGCTTAGAGAAGAAGCAAACTGTTGAAATAAAAGTATTTTACTTTCACTTCTGAGTGCCTTTCACTGTCTCAAGACCTATTCTTGCTGATCTTTGAAAAAGTGAGAAACATTTACTCTTCTTTTATAACACAGATTTTGTCAAATTTAAGAATAAATGTATGTTTTAAAATGCCATAAACTATAAGTACCATATATGTGTGTGTGTGTGTGTGTGTGTGTGTGTGTGTGTAATTATTGCAAAATTCATTGCAAGAATGTGGTCAAGAAAAAATATCATTTTAGAGAATAATATATACAGCTTTAACACCTCATCTTAGGCTGTCCCAATGTATTTGACTTTAAAAAATATTGTATCAGCCCCTAATATGCTCATTTTGCATTGAACAAAAAAAGTACCTTTTTGCTAGAACTGACTATTCACATCAGTCTGAATGTAACAGTATCTGGTTAATCAACTGTCTGGTTAATTTTATTTGACTAATGCAAAGAGTTATCAAAATAGCCTAATGTACATTAAATTTACATTAACTGCTTTACTAATACAAATAGTCAGAAATGAAATTTTCCCCTAATCATAGTTTAAGATGTTCAAAATCACTACACAGGTTTACATTCACAATAGATCTAGAATGGAATAATTCTCTTTTTATTACTTTTTTAGGTCTAGGGAAGTGTCCAAATGCGTTTGATTCTTCTGTTTTGAAGTTCAAATAATATTACCCTCCCTGATTATTTCTGTGAACGTTTTGAAGAAAAGTTTCAAAAATTTAAGACATATCACACAGACTAGTTGCTGCACATACCTAGCCAACTTTTACCATAGAATGCCAAAAATATATCAAATCTGTACACATAGTACTAATGTTTATAATCTATATTCTATTGTAATAGGATTCTAATGCAAATTTCTGATTTACTAAATAAAGATAATTAACAATTTGTCTTTTCTTTTGCTTGTTCTTTTTACTACTGGAGTTGAACAAAAGAAATATTTTATGAATGTCTGAGATGTTGAATAAATATAAGGTTTAATCTAGCCACATTCATAAAACCTTCATCACATTTTTCTGTTGGTTGAATAATCATATGCTAATTACGTTTATGCCAACACTATCTAAAATTCTTTGTTAAATGTTTTCACATTGTACACCTGAAATAAACCTATATCTGGGAAAGGAAGTAATTGAAAAAATCTCTAGTTTCTGCTTAACATATTTGTGTTTAAATAGAATTTTTACTAGTATGCTTTTTTTGGAGATAAAACACAATTTTTAATGTGTGTTTGATAAATTAAAACATGAATAACGATACCATTCAGTTATCAATATAAGTGGTATCTTTCATCAATGGAATTGGTATTTCTTCTGAGATCCCCATACAAATAAATTTTGGAATGATATATTTCAACAGATCAATACAAATGACTTTTTCTTATATTATTTTCTGGAGTGGTAGCAGTGATTATAAAAACTAAAGATTGAGGCCAGAAAAATTTGTATATAATTAAGAATGTCATGAATTGTATGAGTCATCCAATTTATTAAGATTTTGCTGAATCACTTCATAATTTGTATTCCTGTTTATTGCTTTTAAGACAGTTGCTTGATGTATTAGTCCATTTTGCACTGCTCTAAAGGAATACCTGAGATAGTAATTTATGAGGGAAAGAGGTTTATTTGGCTCACAGTTTTTCAGGCTGTACAAACATGGCATGAACATCTGCTCAGCTTCTGTTGAGCCTCAGGAATCTTACTTATGGTGGATAGCAAAGCGGGAAGCAAGCATGTCACATGACGAGACAGGGAACAAGAGAGAGAGGAGAAGGTGATGGGCTCCTTTAAACAACAATCTCCTGCATGAACTAAGAGAGTGCGAAGTCACTTATTACCATGAGGAGGGCACCAAGCCATTAATGAGGGATCCTCCCTGCCCTGACTCAAATACCTCCCATCAGCTTTTACCTCCAACATTGTGGATTTCATTTCAAAATGAGATTTGGAGGGGACAAATATTCAAACCATATAAATTGTTACATCAGCAATTGCAAACTTGCCAACAATTTATAGCACAAATAGTTATAAAGAAAAAACCAGAACACTCAATTTTGCCATATAAACAGTCCAAAATTTACATTTACTGTTTTTACTTCTAATACTTTTTTCATTAATTTCTCAAAAACAGCTAAAATTGCATAGTGCATTCATATTTAAAAATAAAGCTTTTGTTGAAATATATCATCCATTAAAAATGTAATTCATTCTTTTGTTATGTCTCTGCCAGGTTTTGATATCAGAATGATGCTGGCATCATAAATTAAGTTAGGGAGGAGTCCCTCTTTTTCTATTGTTTGGAATAGTTTCAGAAGGAATGGTACCAGCTCCTCTGTGTAACTCTGTTAGAATTCAACTGTGAATCCATCTGGTCCTGGGCTTTTCTTTGGTTGGTAGGCTGTTAATTACTGCCTAAATTTTAGAACTTGTTATTGGTCTATTCAGAGATTCAACTTCTTCCTGGTTTAGTCTTGGGAGGGTATATGCATCCAAGAATTTGACAGTTTCTTCTAGATTATATAGTTTATTTGTGTAGAGGTGCTTATAGCATTCTCTGATGGTAGTTTGTATTTCTGTGGGATCAGTGGTGATACCCCCTTTATCATTTTTTATTGTGTCTATTTGATTCTTCTCTCTTTCCTTCTTTATTAGTCTAACTAGCAGTCTATTTTGTTAATCTTATTTAAAAAACAGCTCCTGTATTCATTTATTTTTTTGAAGTTTTTGTATCTCTATCTCCTTCAGTTCTGCTCTGATCTTAGTTATTTCTGGTCTTCTGCTAGCTTTTGAATTTGTTTGCTCTTGTTTCTCTAGTTCTTTTAATTGTGATGTTAGCTTGTCAATTTTAGCTCTTTCCCTCTTTCTCTTGTGGGCATTTAGTGCTACAAATTTCCTTCTAAACACTGCTTTGGCGGTGTTCCAAAAATTCTGGTACATTGTGGCTTTGTTCTCATTGGTTTCAAAGAACTTACTTATTTCTGCCTTAATTTCGTTATTTACCCAGTAGTTATTCAGGATCAAGTTGTTCAGTTTCCATGTAGTTGTGTGATTAAGTTGTGTGAACTTAATCCTGAGCTCTAATTTGATTGCACTATGGTCTGAGGGACTGTGTTATAATTTCTGTTCTTTTGCATTTGCTGAGAAGTGTTTTACTTCCAATTATGTGGTCAACTTTAGAATAAGTGTAATGTGGTGCTGAGAAGAATGTATATTCTGTTGATTTGGGGTGGAGAGTTATGTAGATGTCTATTATGTCCACTGCGGCCAGAGCTAAGTTCAAGTCCTGAATATGTTGTTAATTTTCTATCTTGTTGATCTGTCTAATATTGACAGTATGCTCACGCCTTTAATCCTAGCATTTTGGGAGGTAGATTGCTTGAGCCCAGGAATTCAAGACCAGCCTGGGCAACATGGCAAAACTCCATCACTACAAAAACTAACAGAAATTAGCCAGGTTTGGTGGCACATGCCTATAGTCCCGGCTACTCAAGAGGCTGTGGTGGGAGGGAGGATGGCTTGAGCCTGGGAGGCAGAGGTTGCAGTGAGCTGAGATTGCACCACTGTACTCCAGCCTGGGTGACAGAGTGAGGCCCTGTCTCAAAAAAACACAAATAAATAAATAAAAAAGAAAATAAAAAGCAGCCTGTTTTTATGAGCAGGAAAGTAGGAAACAAATCGTGATCAAAACATAATTGGAATTTCTGTTGTCATTTTGGAGTCCATCGTTCTGAACTGTTTCAGAACATACTGATTATTAAATTTGTCTAGTAATAGTATTTTAGTTTATGTAGAAGTTTTTTGACTATTTTTCAGTGTCATCACCTTTTTCTTTCTCTTTTGCCCAGGCTGGTGTGCAGTGGTGCCATCTCAGCTTATTGCAACCTCCCCCTCTTGGACTCAAGCAATCCTTCCACTTCAGCCTCCCAAGTATCTGGGACCACAGGCATGCAGCAATATGCCCAGCTAATTTTTTTTTGTATCTTTGGTAGAGACGGGTTTTTGTGGTATTGCCTAGGGTGGTCTCAAACTCCTGAACACAAGCGATCTGCCCACCTTGGCCTCCCAAAGTGCTGAGATTACAGCCACTGCACCTTCATTGCCTTTTGCTGATATGTGTGTGTGTGTGTGTGTGTGTGTACATACGCATTCAGTGGTGAGAACTGACTTTTTTTGTCGCTATAGATACCTTGCTTACCTGCTTGCTTACAGTAGGAAATTTCTTTTCTATTAACTCTTAAAATTTCAAGTTGGGCAGACCCCTCACCCTACAACCAGAATTGGTTCCAAGAGACTCCCAGAGCTTTTTTGTTGTTGTTGCTGTTTTTTTTTTTTTGAGAGGTAGTCTCACTCTGTCAACAGGATGGAGTGCAGTGGCATGATCTCGGCTCACTGCAACCTCTGCCTCCTAGGTTCAAGTGATTCTTCTGCCTCAGCCTCCCAAGTAGCTGGGATTACAGGCACCTACCCCATCATGCCTGGCTAATTTTTGTATTTTTAGTAGAGATGGGGTTTTGCCATATTGGCCAGGCTGGTCTCAAATTCCTGACCTCAGATGATCCACCTGCCTCGGCCTCCCAAAGTGCTGAAATTACAGATGTGAGCCACCGCAACCGGCCTTAGACTTCTTTTTAAGGAAGGTCAAGAGCTAGCTTTAACAATCACACTAGAGCTTACTTCTTGAGTATTATGAAGAAAATACCAGTATTTTTCTCATGGATATTTCCAATATTTAAATCATTTAGGCAGATCATTTGACACAACACATTTTCTGTGGCCATACAACATTTGCATAGACTTATACCATGTAATCACCCCCTCAGTTGCCATTTACACATGTACTGTGCAGATGCCAAAGGTTGTAAACATGGGGCCCAGCTAGCACAGCGACACAGCCTTCTGAATTGAGCCAGCATATTCATCTTGGCTGGGTGTCCTCTGTTGGCTAATGCAGGCTTTCAGATGCCAGTTTCAGAGTTTTCAGGAGCTGTGGGTCGGGCACAGCAGGAGATTAGGGGATAACACTGGTAATATTTTCTCTGCTCATTTGGTGTAAGTTATATCTCCCTGCCTTCTTCTGGTCACGAAGTCCTGTTTGATTCTCCCTTCAAGTCCCTCCCTCTAGCATTGGCTGAATTTAGGCTTTTCCTCGTTATTCCTTGGCATGTCTGCTGCAGCTCCTGGAGTTCTTATTTCCATCCCTGCATACCTGGCTTTCCCATAAAGTAGTGATACAATGTGAAGACATTCTCCTGCTTAACCTCTTTGAGCTTCCCGTTATCCTCAGAATGAAGGGTGATCTGTAGTTGAGCATGCAGGTTCAGTTCATTGAGGCCTCTCTATCTTCAAAGCTTTTCTCCAGGCACGTGACTCATGCAGTGGCTCATGCCTGTAATCCCATCACTTTGGGAGGCCGAGGCGGGTGGATCACCTGAGGTTGGGAGTTTGAGACCAGCGTGACCAACATAGAGAAGCCTCGTCTCTACTAAAAATACAAAATTAGCCAAAATTAGTACCACCCCCCTGTAATCCCAGCTACTCAGGAGGCTGAGGCAGGAGAAACGCTTGAACTCGGGAGGCGGAGGTTGTGGTAACCTGAGATCGTGCCATTGCACTCCAGCCTGGGCAACAAGAGCAAAACTCCGTCTCAAACAAACAAAAAAGCTTTTCTCCTTTTCTCTAGTTACCTTCATTGCATTTTGACCATCAGACTGCTCCATTTCTCCGAAGGTTCTTAGAACTTTCTCCCACCCCTGCCTTAGATCTGGAAGCTCACACCACCTGCAATGTCTTTCCTTCATTTTCTGCCAGAAAATTCTGCTTATCCTTCAAGTCTTGACTATAGAACTCTGTAGAGAGAATAAAGGCCTTCTTAGAGCTCTTTGGAAATGTTCTTTCTTATATAACTATAATTATATACCAGTCTGTACTGAACTGTGATTAAGAGTTGACTTTTTCTCTAGTTTATAATATATTTAGTTCATTGGGCATAATTTTGCTTATTGATAAGTAGTCATTGAATTCAATAATGCTAAAATGAGGGCTGGTTGCATTTATTTGCAGAGAGCTTTCAAAGTTTATAATGTATACCCACAGTGTCCAGCACAGTAGCCACTAGCCATGTGTAGCTATTGAACACTGAAATTTTACCAGTTTGAATTGTGCTGTAAGTGTGAAATGCACATAGGTTTTGAAGACTTAGTACAACAAGAGGAATGTAAATAATAACTTTTAATGTTGCATACATATTGAAGCAATAATACCTTGGTATATATTAGGTTAAATAAAATATATTGTTAAATGAATTTCACCTATTCTTGTGTGTTTTTTTTTTTAAACACAGCTACTGGAATGCTTAAATTTTCGTATGTGGCTTGCATTATATTTCTCCTGGACTGCTCTCATCTAATGAGCTCTTATTCTGAGGCTTCTCTCTCTCTTTTTTTTTTTTCCATTCCAGATCTGAGATTACAGAAGATGAAATGATTTTTAAATGATAAGCCTTTTGCACATTAGTCAATGTGACAGATTTCATTGCAGTCATTAATTTTAACCTCTTCTAGCCTTGATGCCAAATTCCCATGAACAAAAAAATGTATTTGAGCAGTTTTTAAATCCTAATGTGTTATTTGCTTCTGGTCCAGAGGAGCAGGGCTGTGTTAGCTGCCTGCCCAGCTGCTGCCTGTTCACACTGCAGGGCATGTGAGGACTGGCTGGCTGTCTTCACGAGAAGTGCAGCCCGGTGATACACGGAGCCAGAGCTTAGTGAGGGTCACAGCACATGGTGACAGTGTGCTTCCTGTTCTCAGCAAGGTGACAGCTGCACTGTGATTCTTGGCAGCAGTTATATGGCGGGTCACTCCCTGGAACCCTGGGTGTTTTCAAGTCTGACACAGCACTGAGAGGTGCCAAGGTACACCCTTCTTGGGAGATCTAAAGAAGGCAAAGCCTTCTCTCGTCCACTCACTTGCACCTTCTGTCTGCTTTCTTGTGCCCTTCACACAAAGTGGACAGTGAGGGAACTGTGGCCCACCAAAAGGAATAAGCTTTGCCACAAGTCAAGGGTGGTCAATCTTGGGTAATTAGTGTATATTGATGTTTTGTATCAGGCTCTTGGAAGGTTATTTAAAGTAAAAGGATTTTTTAATGATCAAATTCAGATGGAGGAAAAGTATGCAATATTATAAGTGACTGTTGACATTCCTCTTGGCACACACACACGTGTATATATGTGTATATATATACACACACACATATATGTATATATATATATACACACACACACATATATGTATAAATGTACATAAAGAGTCATATATATTTATAAAATATATATATATATGTCTCTATGTATAAATTTGTTTTTCTGGAACTATGTGAGAATAAGTTACTTACATATCATAGCTCTTCCTCCCCTAAATATTTCAATATACAGTTCTTAATAATAATGTTTTCTTCTTTTTTTTTGAGACGGAGTCTCTCTCTGTCGCTCAGGCTGGAGTGCAGTGGAGCGATCTCTGCTGTCTGCAGCCTCTGCCTCTTGGGTTCAAATGATTCTCGAGCCTCAGCTTCCCAAGTAGCTAGGATTACAGGCACCTGCTACCACACTCGGTACATTTTTGTACTTTTAGTAGAGAAGGGGTTTCAGCATGTTGACCAGGCTGGTCTCAAACTACTGACCTCAAGTGATCTGCCCACCTCAGCCTCTCAGAGTGTCAGGATTACTGCGCCTGGCCAAGGTTTTCTCTTAATAACCTTAGTTCAGTTATCAACTTTAGTAAATTTAACATTAATATCATACTTTAATCTACTGTTTATATTCTAATTTTGTCAGTTGACCCAAAAATGTTCTTTATAACATATTCTCCTTTCCATTGAGCATCCAGTCAAGAATCCCGTGTCTATTTAGTTGTCATGTCTCTTTAGTCTTTGATCTGGAGTTCCTCAGCGTTTTTATTTTATTTTTTTAACTTTTATGACATTGACATTTTGATGGAGGAAAGTTTTAAATTTTAAAAACAAACTTTTTAAAGAGCTAGAGAAAATACATTTTTTGTTATATTTTGGTTACTTAGGAAAAACCTTTGCAGGCAAAACCTTAAAGAACTGCCAAATATATATGCGACTTTCTAAAACAATTAACATTTCTCTACAACCAAACCAAACCAACCAAACAAAGCCCTCCTCACCAAATACATAAGCATTTGCGACAAATATGGCAGACTAAAGGTTAGTACATAAGGTTTATTCAAGGTGGCAAGAAAAAGATTAACATCCTAAAAAACCAAGCAGAGGAACTCAAATTGGCAGTACACAGGAGATCAAATACAAATGGCCAGTAATATGAAAAACAAACAACTTCTTGGGCCTTCCATTGAATGCAGATTGAAACAGTGGGGAACTCTTATTAATTGTCAAAAGATTGATTAAATTACCAAGGATGTTTCTCCACTGTAGGCAGAGCGTAGGAGAAAGGAATATTCTCTCACTACTGATAACAGTGTACATTGATGCACATTTTGATGAGGGAGGTTAAATTGGGGAGCAATACATCAAAGCTTTAAATAGCAGTGACTTAATAGCTTGAGTTTTGTGGCAGGTTGACCTCTATAGATTCGTGCGTTGTAGTTTACAGGTTTTTATTTTTTTTAGTTTTTAATAATATACTTCTAGACTTGTAAATAATAGAGGCATGTCTCTTTAAGAAAACATACTTTTAGATAATTGAAGGGAGCCTATTTGCATCAAAAAGTCTTCTTTATAAGAGATTTAGAGTAGGGTTTCTTTTAAGAATGAGGGAGTCTTTCTGGTTTAATATGAATTGATTGTCAGTATAGTAAATAGTTTAGCTTTGCAGTTAGAGTGAGGTCCACCTGGGTGTTGATATGGGTTGGAATTAATTAGGTGACTGTTAAATTTAAAGATAGGTTAAACAAGTCTAATTCTGGTCAGCAGCCCCGAAGAGCCGGGAGTAGTCTGTGGACTTGGTAGAGATGGGGTTGTTTAAGGAAAGTGGTATTTTAGGAAGACTACTCTGGCAGCAGAGAATAGTTTCAGGGGCTATTTAATTACTGTAGGTTTGAGATCCCAATGGCACAAAGGTAGGACAGGGAAATAGTGTCTCAGAGAGGATGAGGAAGTTCAGTGGAATCTGGTGGCTGGTAATGTGCAGAAGGTGAAGGACACTGAAGGAATGAATGATGGGCTCGTTGGCAGAAATGGGGCCAGCAAGAGGTAGCTGCCGTTTTGAGGAGGGCCACGAGGGGTTTGATCTTTGAGTTGTTTTCCATGAAGTTGGTGCACCTATTTTGTTGGGTTAGGGAGGATGCAAGGTGGAGTGCAGGGAAGACTGGAGCAGGAGAAGAGGTTAGCTGGAGATGTGTATTTGTTGAGAAGAAAAAGCTCAGCGCTAGTTGCTCAGAGATTGAGTTAGGTGAGAACTGAAAAGGATTTTTGGTGGAAAGGGATCTGTAGTTGGCCTCCTTGGAGAGGGGCCACATTGGAGAGTCTGACAAGTCAGCACATTTAGACAACTGCATATTTATATAGCGCAGTCATAGCTGTTCTTGTCTGGCTTTCTTATTACAGGGAAGTTTCTCTTTGATAGCAACTTGTGTGGACCTTTTTCTCCCCTTCTCCAGCAGATTGTCCACTCCATCTATTTTCATTTGATCTTCCTACACCTCATAGTTTATTCTAGGAAGCTTAACCTTTCTCATACAATATCCTCCTGTCTCAGTGTACCCCCTACCACTCCAGACCTACCTTTATTTCATCCTCAGAGGAAGAGATATTCTCTTCTGCTGTGAAAGTTACTCACCCTTTGTACAGTAGAGCCTCTTTCTTCTCTGCTGGGAAACTGTGGCTGCTTTATTTACATTTTCCCCCATCTCCACCTCGCTATTCCTTTCTGCCTTGGGTTTCACACAGAGCTCTGAGGAGAGATCACACTTTGCATGATGGTAATAAATAAATAAATAAATGCAAAAAGAATTCGTAAAACCACAAACATTTCTTTATGAGCAGACTCAGAAGGAAATGAGCCTCCTCAGGTCTCACTTAAGCATTTTAACTTTTACCAAGTCTACTCTTCAAAATATGCAAAAAGATGGTTCTAAACAGTGGTTTTAAAACTGCAGAGTCCCAACAAGGGAATGGGATGGGTTCCTGAGCCTTCTGAAAATAGAAGCTTTCACTTCTATTTCATCTAGAGCAACTCCTTGTAATTCTGATTAGTAATTTATTTTCGTAAAGTGTTTTGTGTCATAAAAAAAGTAAGCTACTGATTTTAAAAGTAAATTATGGCATGTACTTCCATGAGTTAAACCTACTATACGTTATTGCACCTTAATTAGATGGTTTCATATTATGGAGCATCTGAAGGAATTTACTTGACATGTTATACTGATTGCTTTCATAGCTTATCACGAAAAGAGATTAAAAGTTGATGAGACAGGCCGGATGCAGAGACTCACACCTGTACTCCTAGCACTTTGGAAGGCCAAGGCAGGAGGGTTGCTTGAGACTAGCCTCGGCAGCATAGTGAGACTCCATCTCTGTCTATTAATTTAAAAAAAAGTATATAAGACAAAAATAGTTATAAATAAAATTATTTCTGTAAATTACTGACATAAAAATGTTGACCTAGTTGTCTCCAGAATGAGGCCTGTTTCCCAAAGGGTTCAGACTGACCTCAAGGAAAGTTTTGCAGTCTTAAGAAAAAGATGACTCAGCAAATGTTCTACCTAAAATGAAGTCTGATTTTGGGTATCTTTTAGAAAGTGGTGAGGCACTGTATTGTGTGACCAAATAGAAAATAGTATGTTTAAACATAATTTTTGTGTTTACATACACACGTAATTTTTCCCTCCCTCCTTCCCTCCCTCCCTTCCTCCCTCTTTTCCTCCCTCCCTCCCTCCTTTCCTCCTTCCCTTTCTCCCTTCCTTTCCTCCCTCCCTCCCTCCCTTCCTGCCTTCCTTTCCTTCCTTTCCTGTCTCGCTCTGTTGCCCAGGCTATGGAACAGTGGCTCGATCTCTGCTCACTGTAACCTTTGCCAACTGTGTTCAAGCGATTCTTGTGCTTCAGCCTCCTGAGTAGCTAGGATTACAGGTGCGTGCCACCACGCACAGCTAATTTTTGTATTTTTAGTAGAGACAGGGTTTAACCATGTTGGTCAGACTGTCTCCAACTCCTGACCTTGTGATCTGCCCACCGTAGTCTCCCAAAGTGCTAGGATTACAGGTGTGAGCCTTTGCGCTTGGACTCTTTTTTTCTTCTTTTTGTGGGGGACAGAGTCTTGCTCTGTCACCCAGGCTTGAGTGCAGTGGCGCAATTTTGGCTCACTGCAGCCTCCACCTCCTGGGTTCAAGTGATTCTCCTGCCTCAGCCTCCTGAGTAACTGGGACTACAGGCATGTGACAGCACACCTGCCTACTTTATATTTATTTATTATTTTTTGTAGAAACAGGGTCTCACTATGTTGTCCAGGCTGGTCTTGAACTCCTAGACTTAAGCAATTCTCCTACCTCAGCCTTCTAAAGTGCTGGGATTACAGGCATGAGCCACTGCACTTGGGCTTTTTGGGGAGTTTGAGAGTTAGTATTAGTTCTTTTTTAAAGTGTTTGGTAGAATTCAGCTGTGAGGTCATCAGGTTCCGGGCTTTTCCATGATGGAAGACTTTTTATTTAATTACTGATTCAAATTCCTTACTTGTTATTAGTTTGTTCAGATTTTCTGTATCTTCATGATTTTGTCTTGGTACAAGTTGTACATTTCTCGGAATTTATCCATTTCTTTTAGATTATCCAATTTAGTGACATAATTGTTTATCATCATCTCTTTAATCCTTTGTATTTCTGTGGTATCAGTTATAATGTCTCCATTTTAATTTTTTTATTTTATTTGAGTCTTTTTTTTCTTTTGTAGTCCAGCTAAAAGTTTGTCCATTTTTAAAAATTTTTTCAGAAAACCAACTTTTAGTTTTGTTGATCTTTTCTATTGTTTTTGTAATTTCCATTTATTTCTGCTCTTATCTTTTCTGCTTACTTCTTTCTACTAACTTTGGACTTTAGTTTGTTTTTCCTTTTCTAGTTCTTTGAGGTGTAACATTAGATTGTTTATTTGAGATCTTTTTTGTTTTTTTATGTGGGCATTTATTGCCATAAGCTTCTTTCTTAGAACTGCTTTTGCTGCATTTCCTAAGTTTTGGTATGTTGTATTTCCACATCTGTTTATCTTAAGATATTTTTAAATTTCCCTTTTAAGTTCTTCTTTGATCCATTGGTTGTTCAGGAGCATGCTGTTTAATTTCCACGTATTTGTAAATTTTCCAAAATTCCTCCTGTTAATGATTTGTATAGGTTGGTGCCAAAATAATTGTGGTTTTTGCCATTGAAAGGAATGGCAAAAATCACAATTATTTTTGCGCCAATCTAATAATTTCCTACCAGGGTGGTCAGAATAGACACTTGGTATGATTTTAGTCTTTTAAAATTTGTTAAGACTTATTTTGTGGTCTGTCATCTTATCGTTCCTAGAGTAAATTCCATGTGCACTTGAGAAGAATGTGAATTCTACTATTATTGGATGGAATGTTCTATATATGCCCGTTAAATCAATTTTCTTTCTTTCTTTCTTATTTTTTTTTTTTTGAGAAAGAGTCTCACTCTGTCACCCAGGCTAGAGTGCAATGGTGTGATCTTGGCTCACTGCAACCTCTGCCTCCTGGGTTCAAGTGATTCTCCTGCTTCAGCCTCCCAAGTAGCTGGGATTACAGGCACCCACCACCATGCCTGGCTAATTTTTGTATTTTTAGTAGAGACAGGATTTCACCATGTTGGCCAGGCTGATCTTGAACTCCTGACCTCGTGATCCACCCACTTCGGCCTCCCAAAGTGCTGGGTTAACAGGCATGAACTACCACACCCAGCTCCATTTTCTTTATAGTTCAAATCCAGTTCTTTCTCATTGATTTTCTATATAAATGATTTATTCATTGTTGAAAGTGTAGTACTGGAGTCCCCTAGTATTATTGTATTTCATTGTATCTCTCCTTTCAGATTTATTTTGTTGTTGTTGTTGTTGAGATGGAGTGTTGCTCTGTTGCCTAGGCTGGAGTGCAGTAGCATGATCTAGGCTCACTGCAGCCCCTACCTCCCAGGTTCAAGTGATCCTCTCCTGTCAGCCTCCCAAGTAGCTGGGATTACAAGCATGTGCCACCACATCCAGCTAATTTTTTGTATTTTTAGTAGGGAGGAGGTTTCATCATGTTGTCCTCATTGGTCTTTAACTCCTGACCTCAAATGATCCACCCGCCTTGGCCTCTGAAAGTGCTGGGATTACAGGCATGAGCCACTGTACCCAGCTCAGATTTATTGTTTGCTTTATATTATATATGTAATGTATATATTTACAACAAACATTAGGTGCTGTAATATTAGGTACATATATATTTACAATTTTTATATCCTCTTGACCCCTTTATTATGATGTAATGCCCTTTTTGGTCTCTCTTTATAGTTTTTGATGTAAAGTCCATTTTGTCTGATATAAACGTAGCTGCTCCTGCCCCTTCAGGATCCCCTACCACTGGGTATTTAATCCTCTTAACTTTCTGAAAATGTATTTGTTTATATATCTTGGTTTGAGCTCCCCAAGAAACAGATTCTGAGACGACAAGGATTTCAATGCAAGTAGTTTATTTGGGTTGAGAATAGGGGAGTGAAAAGTGGAAACCATGAGGAAAAGGTGGCCAATAAAGAGTGAATTACTAAGCCAGCTCTCACTGTGGGCAACTGGTGCTTAATTCTATTGTGGAAAAATTGGGAGCTGGTGTAGAACATGTACCTCAAAGTTATTCCACCTGAAGAGGGAGGAAATGTGTATTTATATGCTAACTTCTTTAGTCTTTGGCTAAGAGCTGCTCTTGAGGAGTATATAGGTGGCAGAGTAGGTTACAGTGATAAGAAAATCCATTTGGCAGTAGAATGGAGCTGCTGGTAGTTGAAAGCCAGGAGTTGTGGTAAGAAGAGGGGATAGGTAGGTAGATATTAGCAGCATCCTTCCTCTATCCCAGGCTTCTGACTGAGCATTGTGGCTCAATGGCGAGAGCACCATGGTCTCCAGAGTAGATTGATCTGTGTCCAGCACCTAGCAGATATTCCTCAATAGCCTTTAGTTTCATCTCCCTTTAAAAAAAAATGAGGAAAAATATATTACTTTTTTTTAAAATGTATTTTAATCTTTCTTTAAAAATCATTTCAATCACTTAATGTTCAAGCATTTTTAAGCCAGCACACTTGGAGCTATACCTAAGAGGATCATTCTTGAAATGCTGCCTCCTATTATGTGGCAAATGTAGTAATAGATATTGGGGATAACAGAAATAAAAGACATGATTTCAGCCCAGAGGAGTTCCTGGGCTAGTGAGTGATTATTAGATGGTTTATCTGGAGATCCTTTTTCAAGTGAAAAGGGACTTGAAGTGAGTCATGTAATAAAAAAAATATGTTTGTGGGTGCTTTAGAATTTGGGTCAAACCTTCTTCAGTTTCAAACCCTAGCTGTGCCTTGTTGGGTGAGTGACATTTGATGAAACGTATTTAGTCTGTCTAAGCCTGTGTTAGTCCATTTTCACGCTGCTATAACAAACTACCTGAGACTGGATAATTTAGAAAGAAAAGAGGTTTAACTGACTCACAGTTCCACATGGCTGGGGAAGCCCCAGGAATCTTAAATCATGGTGAACAGTAAAGGGGAAGCAAGGCAAGTCTTACATGGCAACAGGGGAGAGAGAGAGTGAGAGAGCGAGAGAAAGAGTGAGGAGGGACCTGCCAAACACTTTTAAGCCATCAGATCTCATGAGAACAGCATGGGGGAAACTGCCTCCATGATCTAATCACTTCCCACCAGGTCTCTCCCTTGACATGTGGGGACTGCAATTTGAGATGACATTTGGGTGGGGACACAGAGCCAAACCATGTCAGAGCCTTTGTTTCCTCAATTGTAAAATGGAGTTACTAATACCAACTTGATGGGATTGGGGATTAAATGCAATAACCTTTGGACTGCATTTGAGTAGAAGAGATCACAAAGTGACAGCTAAGGAGAGGGTCAATGGAGAGGTCCCAAAACTATAGTAAGACAAAAGAACAAAGGTTCAAAAGTGGGTTTGCAGCTGGACCATGGAGGATGTTGAATCTCAAGTTAAAATAGGCCTTGGGGACTTTGCAGCACAGTGAGGTTTTAGTGTGTCTCATTCAGTCTTTACACTATTACTATATTCTTTGGTGAATGAACTCTTCACAGGACTTAGAGCTACACCTTTAGGGAGCTTGGTTTTCTGCACCTCTGGACCACCAACTTAGAAATCCTGCATCCATGACTAGGACCATAGAGAACCCTCTTGACATGGTGGATAATTTGGTTATATGGAAACCTAAGAACTTGACCCTATCAGGACCAGTCTTGGTGCTACCAGTCCTGGTTCTTAAAATAAACATTATTTGCATACACAGGCCACCACCCCGTTTTTAATGTTGGATGGGGAGCCTAAGGGTCAAGAACATGGTAGCCTCTCAATTATAGGTAGATTTTGTAAGAAGACTTCAATCCCATAGGAGTTCAGAAATTTTCTCTTATTCCCAATGAGCCAAAAGGATTGATGATAAGATTAATGAGAATCTTCTAATTTAAAATGAGAAATGTTTGGTTTCCAATTGAGTTCTTACGTATGTTTCTTTGATCTTGTCGTAAGCTGCTCATGTTTCCCACCTGGAGAATGTGTCAGAGGAAGAAATGAACAGACTCCTGGGAATAGTGTTGGATGTGGAATATCTCTTTACCTGTGTCCACAAGGAAGAAGATGCAGATACTAAACAAGTTTATTTCTACCTATTTAAGGTGAGATTTTAACATTTTAAAAACATTTTCTCTCATTATTCAAATGTGCTCAGTCTCCATATGCCGGGTCATGGGTGTGAAGGCTGTCAGCTCATGGTACATTTTGCCCTCAGAGTTTGCTGAAGCATAATGTTTCTTCATGATGGATTCTCTCAAATGACCCACCATACTTTGAACACATCACTCTCTTTGAGAGCTTTCACACGTGTATGCAAAGTTGAGTATCTTGATTTGCATATGCAAATATATTTTCCCATCCACCCAATAAATATTTATTGCATATCTCCTCTGCATGTGGCACTAATGTAGGCATGAGGGATAAATGAGTGAACAAAACAGATTTCTTCCCCTCATGGCATATACATTTCAGTAGAAGAGACAGTCAACAAGTAAATAATATCTTTGCACGTGGAGATAAGTGTTCTGAAGAGAAAAAAAGTAGGATAAGTGGAATCAGAATGGCAGGGATGGTGGCGAGTCAGGTACATGCCAGTGAAGAAGGTCAGTTAGGATAGCCTCTCTGAGGAGACGGTAGTTGAGCAGAAACCTGAGTGGGAGAGAGGAGCCATCTGTGCAAAGTGCTGGGTAAAGAGCCTCCCAGGCAGAGGGAGGGACAGGTATTTAGGCCATGCACTCAGAGAGCTTGAAGTGATGTCGGAACATCAAGGAGGGCAGCGTGGTGGAGCCCAGCGAGCAGGGGGATGGGTGGGAGGAGATGCAGTTGGAGGAGTGGCTGTAAGTCCTCTCTCTAATGCTTTAAGAGGAAGAATCAAGATATTCAAAGTTTATTTTGGTATCTTAGCCACTGTTGTCTGTTTCTCATTCACACCAGTCACTGATTATTGCTACCATTCCCCATAGCTGCCTCTTCAGTAGCTCTACCTCAGCTCCAGTGGATCACTGCTATTCCCTTCCCATAGACGTACATGTCCTCAAGTTTCTGATTAGAGCCAGGACTAACAGAGGTGGGAGGGAAACTGGTGGTGAAAATGGATAGCAAAACTTCAGGTTGCCAAAAATAGAGCTATAAAGGAGGCTGCCAGAAAGAATAACCTTAAAAAAAATAAACCTGCTATTAAGGGCATTGCAGATTATATTGTATTGTATATCCCTTACAAGGATGTTAAAAGCAAAACAAAAGCGCTCAGAGCTTACGGGTAGGAAAAGTTTGCCTCTTCTGATAAAAGACATTGTGTTTCGTTTTTGGAAATAACTTTCCTTCAACTCATTTATATTTATTTGTGCTTCATTTTTATATGAGAAAAATAGCTCAATTTTCCAATGAGTTCCCTCTTTTGCTTTGGCTCCTAGGAATCTTAGTGCAAATTTTGTATCCAATTCCTTTAGCTTTTTTCTTTTTTTTTTTTTTATTCTTTAATTCAGAGGTAAGCTTTTTTCTTTTGCTTTGTCTGAACTTATTTGATTCATAATTTTGCCTTCCCCCTTTTGATTAACTTTTGTCTTTTATTGTACTAATAGGGTTTTTTGGGTGGTTAGGAGATAGCAGTGGGAGGTAGAATCATATTTTTAAAATTTGGTAGACATTAAATTTGGGAATATTAACTTTAAAAAGAATATTATGGGGGGTGGGTAAGGGAGAGAATATGGATAACTGGATTCCCCACGGCCATTAGCAGGTACTGGAGCACTTTAGGCGTGCAGGTGACAGCTTGTTGACGTGGCTGTGAGGCTTCAGTCATTCAGCTTGAACCCTGGCAGGTTCATAGTGTTTAGAGCTTCTTTGGAAAAAGATCTTAGTTGAAGAAAAACAAGGTCTGCATGACTCCAGCTATTATTTGTCTTGGAACTGTGCTCCCTGGCAGCTCCCCACTACCCTGTTGGAAGTGAAGGTGGTGTCAAGGTTTCCATCCTGTCAGCCTCCTCTTAGTTTATAACCAACCAAACAGGCCAGAAAGCATTGCTCTGCTTTAAAGTACATCTTCTCTCTCTTTCTCCTTCATCTTAAAATAACAGTGCAAATATATTTGCTTGTGGAAACACAATCCAAAATATTCAGCATTCTCCCCACCTCCTGCAAAAAATATTATTCTTGGGCAAATGAGTTATACATAATCTGTTCCTTAGCTTCTGAAAGGCGATTCCTAAAAACAAAACGAAAATAATGATTAAAATTTTTTTTTTTAATTTTAGTTTTTTTGAGACAGAGTCTCACTCTGTTACCCAGGTTGGAATGCAGTGGCACGATCTCAGCTCACTGCAACCTCTGCTTCCTGAGTTCAAGTGATTCTCCTGCCTCAGCCTCCCAAGTAGCTGGGACTACAGGTGTGCACCACCATGCCTGGCTAATGTTTGTATTTTTAGTAGAGATGGGGTTTCGCATTGTTGGCTAGGCTGGTCTTGTCCTCCTGCCCTCAAGTGATCTGCTCCCCTTGGCCTCCCAAAGTGCTGGGATTATAGGCATGAGCCACTGCACCTGGCCCATGATTTTTTTAAAGTAAAAAAAGAGAAAGGCAGCTCCTGTGTCTCATGTGTCAATAATTAAAGTAAAAATGTGTTACATATTTTAGTAGCATTAAAAAATTTCAGTCTTAGGCTGAGCATGGTGGCTCACATCTGTAATCCCAGCACTTTGGAAGGCTGAGGCAGGCCCATTACTTGAGGTCAGGAGTTCAAGACCAGCCCAGTGAACATGGTAAAACCCTGTTTCTACTGAAAATACAAAAATTAGCCAGGTGTGGTGGTGCGTGCCTGTAAATCCCAGTTACTTGAGAGGCTGAGGCAGAAGAATTGCTTGAGCCTGGGAGGTGGAGTTTACCGTGAACTGAGTTTGCACCACTGTACTCCAATCTGGGCGACAGAGTGAGACAATGTCCTGGTTGAAAAAAGAAAATTCAGTCTTACTTGTTGAACATAAACCCAGTGGAAAGCTGCTTCCTAAAGTTGAAGTATATCTTAGTGCCTACAAATGTGGCTCTGGAATCTAACTACGTGGGTTTAAAACTTCACTCTATCACTTACTAAATGTGACTTTGGGCAAGTAAATCTGCTTTGTTAATAGTAGCACCTACCTCAAAAGGTTGTTAGGAGTATTAAATGAGATAATATATATGAAGAACTATGAAGACTGTCTAGTGAAAGTAAGGAAGCAAATGCTTGCTGCTTTAATAACTTTTTTATATGCTCACTTATTCCTGCTTCAGCATCTTATAAACTGAAGTTCAACATCTCCACAATCCATTTACCTCCAAATTGAAACCTCCAATGGGCCAAGTTTCCAAATGGTCTTATAGTTTAACTGGGGGAAAAAAGTAAGCAACCATAATTATTTGTATTTAAATTTTATCACCAATCTTTAGATATTTTTGGAAACATATACAATGACTTATCTTTATTGCAAATTTGCTTTTATAAAGATGGGCATAATACTTGAAAGGATGAACAAATGCCTCATGCTCATAATTTGTATGGCACCCCTGGAAGGAGTTGAGGTCCTTGTAAGACACAGTTCAGCGGTGAGACATGGTCATCTTCAACTTAGGTGGTTCATTAATTTCCATTTACTCCTGAGAGAATGGTTTCCATGTTTTGTTTCTACTGAAAAGGCAGTAAGCAGAGAAAGGAGGGAAAGATGTTACTTAAATAAATGCATGGCCATATCTAACTGGCCCACATGTAAAAGTTACAGAAGATTAAAATAAATAAATAAATAAATAAATAAATAAATAAATAAATAAAAGGTACAGAAGATTCAAGCAAAGACTGAAGATAAAGAATTTCAGTATCAAATTTATTTTCAGCGTTGTTCTTGTTAAGTGGCTCTGTGTTCCCTTTTCTGTTTGCTCTTTGAGAGCTTTAAATTCCAGTGGCAGGAATTAAGAGCAGTGTTTTTGTTTTGTGGGTATTAAGATGCCAGAACAGTTGGCCTGCATTCTACGGATGGAAGGGAAATGAAAAAAAGACTGCAATAGTGAAAGTTGTCAATTGAGAGCTCTGCAGACTTCCTTCCCAAAGAGCCTGGGCTCTAGATGATGCGTATGCCATGCAGCTGCTGTCGACAGCCCCTGTTCCCTGGCCTCCTTTGTGCAGAATAGATCTTGGCCTTTCAGATCTTTAAATAAGATCCTCTACAGCTTCAGCACACCTACAGTGGCCTGGGTGGGCATGTGCCAAGTGTGTAGGGTTGCATACCAGGCCTCTGGGTCAATGGAGAGCCAGAAACAGGGAGAAGAGGGAAGCAAATGGGACAGTGGTGGCTGGTGGACCAGCATGGGTGGTCTAGGCTGCCCAGAACATGAAAGGTGTCTAGTTCCGCATAACTCTGGCCGTGGACGTGAAGGCCAATTTTGGTTACCTGATAGTTACTCATTTTATTGACTTAAGGATTTGTTTATACATGTTTAAGATAAATAGAATATGATAACTTCCTTTAAAGGCTGTGTGAAGAGAGAGGAGAGAGAGAGAGACATACCACTTAAGTTTTTTTTTTTTTTTTTTTTTTAATGATTTCTTTGCAGCTCTTGAGAAAGTCTATTTTACAAAGAGGAAAACCTGTGGTTGAAGGCTCTTTGGAAAAGAAACCCCCATTTGAAAAACCTAGCATTGAACAGGTAAAAAGATTTTAAAAAGTCCTCTTTTTATTGGCTTAAGGCTGAAGAAATCTTTTAATCCTCCTTTTGCATCTCTGTCTACTGCTCACCTCCTCCGTACCCAGCTTAGCGTTGTTCACCAGTCTGTAGAAATTGTCCCGGATGCTTTGGATCAGAGGTGTATACCTAATTTGATCTAGCTTTTGCCTTTTAGGGTTGTTACATACTCAGAATTCACTGTGTGTTCGGGGAAGAAAAAAATTAAGTAGAACATGTCATTTGTAAGAACACATGAAATGTGCTTTTTCTTGTTGATGCTTTAAAATGAAGTCTTTGTCCTTTTGCTTGGCACTGTCTGAGAAAGCCTATTGAGGTGAGGGAATTTAGTAGCTATGTGAAAAACATTGTAAGTTGAGCAAAAAAAGCAAAAAAGAAATGAGATTTTGTACTCAGAAATTCACTTCCTGCTACATTATGATTCCTGGAAGGAAGCCGTTTTACTCAGTGAATCTGTTAAAATGTAAAGAGTTTTTTTTGTTATGTGTTGTCAGTGTTGCTCATTAGTATCACTTTTTTGGCCTTTCATTGTTTGGCTAAACAAAAACACTCTGGACTGATTTTTTTGATGAGAATGACTGCTGAAGTCATGATATCAGAGTTCTTAAAAATAAATGCATTTTTATCAGTCAGTTTTCAGTAAATTTTATTTTGCCTCCAAACTCTATAAAATAAGAATTCGTTGCTGTTTTATTTGAAATTAGATGAGATGGGAATATTCTGTAGAAAGATTAAATTAATCAACAGTTTTTTTTAAGCACATAATTTTGAATGATATCTATATATTTTGGTAAGCTTACTGACTCCAAACAAATGATAGTAAAGAGTTAAATTTTAGTTGTTTAGTTTGGTGGTAGGCATGATAGCAGCCTTTTGATGAGCATTTTTATAATGTAAAAACAATATCTCTCTAAGAACTGTATTATATGTGGGCTGCTCTGCTGATAGTGAAGCAAGAATTATTCTGCACAACAGTCGTATTTTCTTATTTCAGGGGTTTTGACTGTTTCAGTCCATGGTTTTGATTTTCTCCTTAATGCTTCGGGATATCAGCAGGCATACAATCATAATTCACAGTCTCTCTGTCTTATCACTTTTTATCCACTCTGATCTGAGGCAAGATTCCCTCTGGGGATTGCTATTCTCTTTTAGGGAAAAGGAAGAGATTTTTTTATGAATAGAGAAATGTCTGTTCTTTTGCTAATAACCACCAATCGTGCTGGCTGTGTGGGTGTTCAGAATTAGTATGATTGCATAGCTGCATGAAGAATCTGCTTTCCCTCTTTTTAAGGGTGTGAATAACTTCGTACAATACAAATTTAGTCACCTGCCAGCAAAAGAAAGGCAAACAATAGTTGAGCTGGCAAAAATGTTCCTAAACCGCATCAACTATTGGCATCTGGAGGCACCATCTCAACGAAGACTGCGATCTCCCAATGATGATATTTCTGGATACAAAGAGAACTACACAAGGTAATCAGTTGGCAAGTTCTTTCCCTTTGGCCCCATAAAGCATGTTACAGACATAAAATTGCTACTTGACTCTGTAAGTACAGGGCTGCCCAGTTATCATTATGACTCGAGAGAATGTCTTTAACTTGCAAATTCCTACTTTTCATTACTATCATAATATGTTGAGGGGTGAGGGGTGTAAATCATCTATACCCAATATGATAGCCACTAGCCATGTGAGCACTTGAAAATGTGGCTAGTTTGAATTGAGATTTCTAAGATTGGACCAGAAAAGAAAGTTTAAAATTGCTCATTAATAGTTTTAAAATATTGATTACATGTAGAAATGATAGTACATTGAATATATTGGATTAAATAAAACATAAAGTTAGTTTCACCCGTTTTGATCATTCCAGTGTTCCAGTGTGGCTACTAGAAAATTTAAAATCCTTATGTGGGTTGTGTTACTTATCTATTGAATATTGCTGACTAGATAGCTACACTATAACTCTAAAATTAATTAGAGCCCTCACTCAAAAAATGCAATGGAGTTAAAGAATGTTTTTAGGCCGGGCACAGTCGCTCACGCCTGTGATCCTAGCACTTTGGGAGGCCAAGGTGGGTGGATCACTTGAGGTCAGGAGTTCAAGACCAGCCTGGCCAATATGGTGAAACCCTATCTCTACTAATTTAGCTGGCATGGTGTCACATACCTGTAATCCCAGCTACTCAGGAGGCTGAGGCAGGAGAATCACTTGAACCCAGGAGGCAGAGGTTGTAGTGAGCCGAGATCACACCACTGCACTCCAGCCTGGGCGACAGCACGAGATACTGTCTTAAAAAAAAAATTTTTTTTTTTTAAAGAAGGAAAGATTAGCCTAGTTCCAGAACTGTGTAGAGCTGATATCATTATACATATTATCTTCCAGTTTTTGTCCCTTTAAATAACATTTTACATTAGTTATACTGAAAGAAAATATAGAATTTTGTAGCCTTTATGTTTCTTCACTTAGCATTATATCAGACATTTCAAAGGTTATATTATAGTCCATTGAGTTGATTTACCGTAATTTACCTACCTCTTTATTGCCGGACATTCAAACTCTGCAAATAGTCTTGGATTAAACATATTTTCTTCTAAAGTGGAAATTTATTTTTACTGCTTATTACCTGCAGAATAATAGAATTGGTTTTACAAATCTTAAACTTGTACCATACAAAATGTAATGACCTACATTTATTCTCATCTGTAGGAGTGTGACTTGGGTCATCCATTCTTTTCAACTTTTTTTTTTTTTTTTTAACTTTTCTCTGTTTATATTTCAGAGGCACATCAAGCTTTCATCAGGGGATATTAGGGAGCTTTAGTGCATATCTTTTTCCTGATTTAAAGTAGGCAGTAGTGTCTTTTGATAGCCTGTCAAGACCACTTATGCCCAGGTTATTTTCTGTAACAGCAGATAACATGGAAGAATGGTATAATTTAAAATAAGCTTTTCTCTCTGTCATTGACCTAATTTCATGTGTAACACACCCTTTTCCTCTTTTTCTCCCCACTTTTACAATATATGCAATTTCAGTTATATTTTCCTCTTAGTAATTGATATTTATAGGAATTGCAGATTTCTTCAAAATAAGTTTTTAGATTATGTCTTTATTTCTGTATCTTTCATTTTAGGATTTTACATTAACAATAGTTCTATATTATTGAAACTCTTGTTTATAATAAGAGTTGAGACAATAAGTCGCTCCAATATATATCTCTTTTAACCCCATCTGTGAACAATTGACAAAGCTGAATATTTGTCATAGTCAAAGCCCTGAATACATTCGCCACTTTTAGCAGAGAAAATAATTGTTTCATTAAGAAAAAGAACTAATTGTGAAGCAGCTTGGGAGACATTACTATATTTTGTTTTATTTTTATTTTTGTTTTTGTTTTGGAGATGGGGTCTCATTCTGTATCCCAGGCTGGAATGCAGTGGCATAATCATAGCTCACTGCAGCCTCGACCTCCTAGACTCAAGCAATTCATCTATCTCAGCCTCCTGAGTAGCTGGGACTACAGGCACATGCCACCATGCCTGGCTATTTATTTATTTTTTATAGAGACGAGGTCTCACTATGTTGTCCAGGCTGGTCTCAAACTCCTCACCTCAAGCGATCTTCCCACCTTGGCCTCCCAAAGTGCTGGGATTACATGTGTGAGTCACTGTGCTCAGCTATGATATTTTAGAAAACAAGAAAAATGCAAGGCAGCCTTTGGGAATGACAAAGAAATTGGTGGCACTTATGAATACTTAAGAAGTAGTAAAAATAAAAATTGGTTTGGATGAGCGCTGGGTTTGAATGGTGTGCATCCATCTCTCCCTCGTTACGTGAGCTTTAGACCAGTCTAAAGAGACCTCTCTTTAGGTCCAAATGTCTTGAGTTTTGTGAGTATTCCATGGATGGTTTGTGTGTGGTTTCTGACTACACAGAACAGGTGCCGTGAAGATGCTCATCATCGTTTTCCTCCCATGCACGTTGTTCTCTAAAACTCAGTCACTGCCAGTGTGGGGCTATTAAGCTAAAGCCTTAAATGTATATTTGTGAGTGTGTAATTATTCCAATATCACTTTAGAAATTTAGATAGCAGGGACTAGAAAAACAGCAGAAGAGTTCTTTACAGCCTAGCATCCTGAGCCAACAGCTGAAGGCAAAGAGTGGAGTCAGACAATGGAAAAGAGAAACTTGCTGAGAGAAACTGAAATGAATATGCCCTGATGAGTTCTGAAACCTGCTAATTTCTAGGTGAAATGTAGACCAAGAGTCCCTATTAATAATAAATAAGGAAATGAAGGTAGATGACACCCACCTCCCCCGCTTCTCCACCATCACATCATGTTGATGAGGAAAGGGAAGTAGAGAAGAACAACTTGTGAAAATTAGGAGAAGCAGTAATTGTTTCAGAGTAAAACCTCACTGCCATGACCACATGGGGGATTAAAAAAACCGCATACCATCACAGCGTGATGTCTCACCGACACCGATCTTCTAAAAAAATGGGTAATATTACAGGCTGCAGGCACCAGCAGGCTTTATCTTGATGTTGCTATAAGAGAACCTCAGGACCTATAATGCTGGTTCAGCTTATAACTTACAGCTGTTACTGTAAAAATTAGAACAAAGGTGTGCTGAAAATGTTCGCAGTACATCAGCCTGAAAATGAAGTTAAGAAGTTAAACAGGATTCTTTGTGGAAAGAATGGACTTAGAAAATGATTGTGTTCATTACAGAACTAACTTGTAAAGATTTATTCCATTAAAAAATTGAAAGTAGACTAAACAATAGTACTGCTTAAATAACTTCTCTGTTCTGAATAAAGGAAATATATATATATATATATATATATATATATATATATATATATTTATTTATTTTTTTTTTGGTGATGGAGTCTTGCTCTGTTGCCCAGGCCTGGAGTGCAGTGGCACGGTCTTGGTTCACTGCAACGTCCATCTCCTAGGTCCAAGTGATTCTCCTGCGTTGGCCTCCTGAGTAGCTGGGATTACAGGTGCGCTCTACCATGCCTGGCTAATTTTTGCATTTTTAGTAGAGATAGGGTTTTGCAATGTGGGCCAGGCTGGTCTCGAACTCCTAACCTCAGGTGATCTGCCCGACTCGTCCTTCCAAAGTGCTGAGATAACAGGTGTGAGCCACCACGTCCGGCCTATATATTCTTATATAAGTGTATGTTAACTGTACATTATGTGTACTCCCAGAAAGCACTGTGGTTTTAGAAAAAAATGTGGGCAAATATTTTGAAGTTTCTGAATTTCATGATAGTACACTAATATAATTCCATGAAGAAATAACCTGAAAAGAAAGTGTCAGAGGTTATGACTTCTTAAAATACAACTGACCAACAATCTGCTGAAGGTAAGTGGCAAGTAATTAGTCTTAGATTTTGAGTGGTGTAGAGCTTCTGAAAGTTAAAGCGTACTTCCACATTTGGGAGATGTTTCATAAGAATACAGAGCAGCTGGGTGCAGTAGCTCATGCCTGTAATCCCAGCAACTTTGGGAGGCTGAGGTGGGAGGATTGCTTGAGCCCAGGAGTGGACAACAGAGTGAGACCTCATCTGTAAAAAAAATAAAATAAAAAACTAGCTGGTTGTGGTGGCATGTGCCTGTGGTCCCAGCTACTCTGGAGACTGAAGTGGGAGGATTGCTTGAGCCCGGGAGGTTAAGGCTGCATGGAGCCATCCATGATCCTACCACTGCACTCCAGCCTTGGCGACAGAGCAAGACCCTGTCTAAAAAAAAAAAAAAAAAAAAAAGAAATACATAGCAAGTTAGCTAGAACTAACTTGTTTTTATGGAAACAGTTTTATATAGCCATTATTCTGTGATGCTTAGCCTATTGTCGTGTGCACTGAGCATTCATTACTAGACATGTAAGTCGAGAACATAATTTATCAGGAAGCATGGAAAGAACACTGGGAGACAGGAGATCTAACGTCTAGTCTGGACTTTAATAGTAACTGGCCCTCAGTCCCTGTGAACTAGGGCAGGCCAGTTTATTCCTGAAAACCAGGGGATTTTCAGTTCAGCAAGTCAGTAGAATGATACAGTCTTCTGTGTTCACATTGTTTAATTCTATTCACAGAGGTTACAAATCATCATGATGATGTGAAAAATCTGGAAGTCAGAAAATAGCATGCAAATCTCATCTTTATTAGACATACAAAGTGAATGAACTATCATTTTCTTCTTTTCGGTAGACCTGAAATCTGTCATGTAGGTAAAATCTTTTCCTACAGTTACCTCTTTGGAAGAATGCATATGCCCGTGCATGTTCATTCCTTCTTTTTGTCTCATTATATGCAATAATAATATCAATCAATTTATTAAAACAACACCAGAAATACACACACACATATGCACAGACACACACACTCACTGTGTCTCTCTCTCACATACACTCACACACACACTGACTTAGCCTCCTTCTTATCTACTGTGCACTTTACAGATTACAAAATAAGATTAATCTTGGAAGTTACGAAAAAACTGAAAAGTATAAATCGAGGTCTATAAAATGACTCTGAGGAAACGAATGAGAACCTACTATTTGAAAATTTTTACTGGCTAATAACAATCTATTCTGTCTTCTTCTGCCCTGGGAAGATTGGATAACCTGTTAAGCAATTTTGGATAACTTTTTATGATTTTGTGGTAATATTTATAACCTATCATCTTTATAGCAGAAAAAATGTCAGTCTTAGAGCCTTAGAAGTCTATAGATCTCTCCTCAGATGGAAATGCTCTTTGGACTCTAAATCAGCACTGACCAATAGATTTTTAATATGAGCCAAAATGCAAGCCAGATGTGTAATTTAAAATTTTCTGGTAGCTACAGATAAAATGAATAGATATAGGAAATTGTTTTAAATTACACATATGTATATGTATAATTAAATATATATATTTTGAGATGGAGTCTTGCTGTGTCGCCCAGGATGGAGCAGTGGCACAATCTTGGCTCACTGCAACCTCCGTCTCCTGGGTTCAAGCAAGTCTCCTGCCTCCACCTCCCAAGTAGCTGGGTTTACAGGCACGCGCCACCACACCTGGCTAATTTTTGTATTTTTCGTAGAGACGGGGTTTTACCATGTTGGCCAGGCTGGTCACGAACTTGTGAGCTCAAGCGATCCGCCTGCCTTGGCTTCCCAAAAGTGCTGGGATTACAGGTGTGAGCCACCACACCTGGCCAATAATATATTATTTTTATATTTTTATATTAAATACAAAAATTAGCCAGGTGTGGTGGCACGTGCCTGTAACCTCAGCTACTTGGAAGGCTGAGGCAGGAGAATCATTTGAATTGGGAGGCAGATGTTGTGGTGAGTCAAGATCGTGCCACTGCACTCCAGCCTGGACCACAGAGCAATACTCTGTCTCAAAAATGAACACACAAACAACCGTAAAAATATCATTTCACCATGTAACCAATGTGAAAAATTATTAAGAATATGTGTTTACTTTTTTGGTGGTACTGAGTCCTCCAAATCCAGCGTTTATTTTGCTTTTTCCTTTTTTTTTTTTGAGACGGAGTCTTGCTGTTTCCCAGGCTGGAGTGTAGTGGTATGATCTCAGCTCACTGCAACCTCTGCCTTTCAGGTTCAAATGATTCTCCTTCATCAGCCTCCTGAGTGGCTGGGACTACAGACACCTGCCACCACGCCTGGTTAATGTTTATATTTTTAATAGAAATGGGGTTTCATCATGTTCCCCAGGGTGGTCTTGAACTCTTGACCTCAGGTGATCCACCTGCCTCAACCTTCCAAAGTCCTGGGATTAAGATGTGAGCCACTGCACCTGGCCAAATCCAGTGTGTATTTTTCACACATCTTTTCAGTAGCTAAATTTTAAACAATTAAAACTAAATGGAGTCCTACTATAACAATCAAGTTGTGTTTAATGGAAAACATTTTACACGGTTTCCATTTAAAAGTAAAATTGAAATTGATTAAATAAAATAAAAAATTAAACTTCTTGGTTGTGCTAGCCACATTTCAAGTGCTCAGTAGTTACCAGTGACTGGTGACTACTATATTGGATAGTGCAGACATAGAATCATCCCCCATCACTGAAAGCTTTACTGGACAATAAATCTTTAAATCTTTCATTGCAGAAGATTGGACATATTTTGTTTTTTTTTAAAATTAGTCATGTTCTGCATAACAACGTTTTAGTCAGCAGTGGACCACATATAATGACAGTAGTCCTGTAAGATTATACCAAAATTTTGCTGTACCTTTCTATGTTTAGATATATTTAGATACACAATTACTTACCATTATGTTACAGTTGCTTGTAGTATTCAGTACAGTAAAATGCTGTACAGGTTTGCAGTATAGAGCAAGGGTTCCCTAACCCCTGGGCCATGGACCGCCATGGGCCCGTGGTTCATTAGGAACCGGGCCGCACAGCAGGAAGTAAGTGGTGGGCAAATGAGCATTGCAGCCTGAGCTCCACCTCCTGTCAGATCAGTGGTGGCATTAGATTCTCATAGGAGCGTGAACCCTATTGTGAACTCTGCATGTGAGGGATCTAGGTTACATATTCCTTCTGAGAGTCTAATGACTCATGATCTGAGGTGGAACAGTTTGTTTCATCTGGAAACCATCCCTCCTCCTCCCCAGCCATGGAAAGATTGTCTCTCATGAAACCAAACCTTGGTGCCAAAAAAGTTGGGGACCTCTGCCATAGAGCCTAGGGGCCAGGTGTGTAGTAGGTTCTACCCTCTAGGTTTGTGTAAGTACACTCTCCAGTGTTTGCACGATGTTAAAATCACCTGACTCATTTCTCAGAATGTATTCCTATTGTTAACCAAGACATGAAAGACATGACTAAGTCTTAGAGATAGTCTTGTGATTGCCTAAGTCTCATGATTTGAACCTTCTGATATGAAGATTTGTGACTGTTTAACTCTATATTTATAGTTTCATTACTAGTTATTTGGGATCTGACTTCCCCTCAGCCATAGATAGATAGATAGATGGCGTGTCAGTGTCTCATTCTGTCAGTCTGTCACCCAGGCTGCATTGCCGTGGCACCATCATAGCTCACTACAGCCTAGAACTCCTAGGTTCAAGCGATCCTACCTCCTCAGCCTCCCAAGTAGCTAGGACTATAGGCATGTGCCAGTACATCTGGCTAATTTTTAAACTTTTTGTAGAGATGGGGGTCTTACTATGTTGCCCAGGCTGGTCTCGAGCTCCTGGGCTCAAGCAGTCTTTCTGCTTGAGCCTCCCAAAGCACTGGGAGACTGGCATAAGCCACCATGCCATGCCCAGCTAGCCCCAAATACTCTTTTAACTTAATGAAGTTGCCACAGATTAACATCTGGCAAAGAATTGGCTTTGAAAGCAATGAATTTCTATGTGAAGCTCCTTATGAATTACAAAATAAATGCACTTTCTAATTTTTTTCTGCTACCAAGATTACAGTTTGAGACAAGAGATGACATTAACACTTAAGATACCTATTTCAGTATTGTAAACATAAATGACATTTGAGTGTAAGTTATTAAAGGGAAAAAGTTGAGAAGAAATAGAAATGGTAGCAGAAATTTTAGGTTAATTTTGAATCTAGGGAGATGAACTAACATGAATGAAAGTTTTTTTTCTCTAAAGGTGAACTACTGCCACAGCCATCACAAGCACGTATACAGGAGAAATATTTTTTAATACAGAATAAGATTTAAAAGTCAGGAGGATGAATAAATTAATATCATTCCTCTCTTCATTAAGGGGCTCAAAGTTCATGGGGAGCCTTTTGTAGCAGCTTGGGCAGGTTAGAGAGGTGTGTCCCATTTTAAAGAGAACAGGAAAGCGCATGGGGGAGAGGTCTGATTTTTGGAAGGCAGTCTTTTTCTAGAAAAGGATGATTTGTGTCTGCTCTGAAGGAATAAGAATCTGTGAAATAACGCTTTTTGACCTTTTCCTGGTTTGGTGCCACCTTTCATGGCTACTACTGTTATATTTTTGTTACTGGGTCCTGGGAAATTCATCTTCCACTTCTGGGAGATTAAAAAAAAGAGGTATGGCTGAGTTTGGTGGCTCATGCCTATAATCTCTGCACTTTGGGAAGCCGAGGTGGGTAGATCTTTTTAGTCCAGGAGTTTGAGACAACCCTGGGCAATATGGTAAAACCCTGTCTTTACAAAAAAATACAAAAATATTAGCCAGGTATGGTGGTGCATGCCTGTAGTCCCAGCTATTCAGCAGGCTGAAGTGGGAGGGTCACTTGAGCCCAGGAGATGGAGGTTGCAGTGAGCTGAGATCATACCACTGCACCCCAGCTTGGGCAACACTGTGAGAGGTATCTCAAAAAAAGAAAGAAAACAAAATAAAAGTGGTTTGTTTTTGAATAGACTTTCACTTTCCACTCTATGTTGGCTGAATGCACTTTCTAAATTAGATGACCTATATTGTCAGTATACCCTAAAACTGTGGTCAGATCTCAAGAAAACTCCTGGCTTCCCTCTGGTCTGGGTCCTCCTCCAGCCTCGTGCAATGATTCTGAGGTGCATTTTTGACTTTGAGTGTGAGTCATTGAAAAATATACCTAGGTGACAGATGTTGGAAGCTTACTACTTCCTGTATTTTGACTGAGTTTTAAACTGTCCCGAAGATCGCTATCTTCCCACCAAAGCGACGATGAGTGCTGTGTAGGCATTTTAAATAAATCTTACATTTTACTCAAAGGACTAGGTGGTGAATTCTGATTGTTTCACAAATGGGGCTTCCTTAGCTTTTCCTTTATTTTTTTCTTTTATTTAAACTACCATTAATGTGCCAGAAACTCCAGTTATACTATGCGCTTTATATATAGTATTTCATTTAATGCTCACAAGAACCCAATGAAGTAGGTATTATTGTCCTAATTTTATAGGTAAGGAAAGAGAGGCTAAATATCGTAATTGAATTTTGAAAGTTATGCAGCTAATTAAGTGGCACAGCAGGAATTTGATTCCAGTTGCTGTTCGACTCCAGGACTCATTGTAGTTGCTGCAGAATAGGTTGATTTTAACAGAATTAGACACAAGTGGTGGTGTAAGAGCAAGCTGCTTGCATTAGGGCTGTTGTTGCTTGTTATTGCAGGCCTAGATTTTTTCTGCTGTGGTTAATAGTATGAGATGAACCTAACTGGGTATTGTTGGTGACTTGGGGGTTTACAGGATGTTGATGGTGCTTAACTTTTCTCGTTGCAGGTGGCTGTGTTACTGCAACGTTCCACAGTTCTGCGACAGTCTACCTCGGTACGAAACCACACAGGTGTTTGGGAGAACATTGCTTCGCTCAGTCTTCACTGTTATGAGACGACAACTCCTGGAACAAGCAAGACAAGAAAAAGATAAACTGCCTCTTGAAAAACGAACTCTAATCCTTACCCATTTCCCAAAGTAAGGGAGAGTTTTTACTGGTCTTTGATCTCAGAGCTTGAGGTTACTAAATACGTTGCCAAAGCTTGTATAAGTAACAAGATCAGGAATGATAGAAAAAAAAGCATTCCAAGGAGGAGGGAGAAAGGACCCTCAGTTCCCTTTGTGAATCTTCTTGGGTGTTTTCCAGCCTGTTTATTAGCCTGTTGTTGGGTTGACTGCCGTCATTGTTCCCTTATCCCCTCCTTATCCTACCTGAGTCATTGTCTCTGACTTTCATAGAATGGGCAGTGCTTTCTTTCATATATTCAGCTGCCAGGAAGCTCTAAGAAGATGAGGGAGAATGTGTAGCTATATTTTCCAGCCACTCAGAAATGGTGCAAAATAACTCAAGTGGCTTTCTTTTTCCAATTCAATTTCTCTAACTTTTTCTAAGCACTGGTGAACCATCCCTGTGTCAGCTGTGGTAGACCTCTTTGGAAACTACACTGCAAAAGCAGGGATGGAGAGGAATAGAGACCTCCTTCAGCATGACCTTTGAACTGCTATACTCAGTTTCTTTTAGAATATGCATACCTTGGTGCCCCTTGCTTCTTGCATTTGCCACAGCTCCAAGGCATAAATAATCATTTAAATATTTTCAAAGGAAGGAAGTGCCTCAAAGCAATAGAGAGTTGCAGTTCTGCCCTATTGGCCTTGGAAATGCATTTTTAATGCTAGGAACCAAAAATTTAAGCTAAGAGATCGGATGCTGGTGAGATAGGCCAAGGGTGCAGTTGCTGACTTCTGATAAGCAATAACAGCAAGAAATGAATGAGACAGTTCATTTTGTGGTTGTCATTCTGCTTAGATTAGCGCTTGGTTGGGAAGGTAAAAGGCATAATTTGAAAAGCCTGTCTAGGTGTGATATAGCCTTTCTTCCCCATGCCATTCTGAACTGCTGATTTAGAGAATAGAATTTGAGAGGAGGTATTCTTTGATCAAAGATTGATGAAACACTATTTTCTTTGAGAAACTTGTTTTTTTGTTATTGAGATAGTATTATTATTGATAGTATTATTATTCATAACTTATTGTTATGAATTAAAACTCTACTGTGACAAATTGTTTTAATTCATAACAATAAGTTGGGTTCAAAACAACAACAACAAAATAGTTTTCTGATAGAAATTGACTGAAGATTCCATGGCAGTTTAACCCAAATCCTAAACCTTAGATCAATGTCGTGGGTAATTCTGATGGGCTTTAGCTGAACACCCAAAATTTGCACATATATTTCAGCAATCTGATTGCCAAATTTTTCTTTAGAGAACCTGTACATGGAACTAAGTCATGACACGAACATTTTGTTGTCCTCCGTGGGGGAAGATTCTGAAGCACTTAAACTGCAGTTTGGATGTTGCCCCTAAAATGGGTTATGAAATTAGGGTACACTCATGTATTTCAGTGTCTGTCTTTTAACTGATGTAAGCTCCTTTCCTTAGGGATTGAAGCAATTTTTTTAAAGTTATTTATCAGTTACATTGCCATATAAGCAGCATTTTATGTTTTCAGATGATAGTTGTCATTCTGCCTCCAAGTCAAGGGACAAAGAAGACTCCTGTTCCCAACATACACACCTGTTACGGTGTTTAAAGAGAAATTTTAGTTACTCTGCATAATAGCCTTTTTTTCCCATAACAAGTTCATTTTGCTTCTTGCAGATATTTGCTAATTATAGTGTGTTTTGTTCCCTCAGCCCATAGTTCTGGCATGCTTTCGCTAGGAGCTAAAACATCAATGCTGCCTTCTTTTCTTCTCTATTACTAATGGTGGGGTAAAACTACCACCCACTTCTCCTTTTAAATCCCTTTTCACTGAATATGACAACATTTAAGGCTATTGGGGATTTATACGTGCAGTTTTGGCAGCAGAACCACATATATTAAAGCCTGAGGTATTATTTGAGTCTTGGGCGCTGTTTCAGAGTGTGAGCTGAGACCAGGTTCCCAGCACCCAGGGAGGTCTCTGCAATTCTCAGATGCATTTTCAGGGCTTACATTCTTATCTTCCTTTCCTTCATATGTGCTGCCCCTTTTTCTGCTTGGCTTTAAAGTGTGCCTCTTTCCCCATCCACCTATTTCGAAGTTTGTTGCTGTTGTTTTTTAAAGTTTTATATATATATTTCATTCTAAAAGTGAAGAAAATTTGGTTCAGGGAAAAAAATGAAGAAGAAGACCACTGATAGCGTCACCACTCTGAACTATTTTTAGTGGTTTTAGATATTTCTGTTTCTTCCCACATTTATTGGCGAAAAATACTCTGTAAATCTCAGAGGGACTTAGGTATCTGTATTTCTTTTTTCTCTTTTAATTTTCTATTCTTTTTAAATCACCTGCCCTATTCTGATAAACATCTGTATTTCTAATGAGGTTTCTAGATGATTTCTATGGGTTGCCAAAACTTGAGATCCATTGGTTTCAGGTTAGCATAGTAGTTAATCACTGGTTCCAATCCTGATCCTGCCATTTACTAGTTGTGGGAATTTGATCCAGTTATTTAACTTCTCTGTACCCTAGTTTCTTCATCTGTAAAATGGGTGTGAATTCTATCTCATAGGGTTGTTATGAAGATCAAGTGAGTTAATGTACATCAACCACTTAAAACACTGCCTATCATATAGTAAGAGCTAGATATGTGTGTGACAAATAAAAATAGAATATATAACTCGTAGGGTTGATGTGAGGATTCACAGTAAGAAGGTCTTAAAACAGGGCATGCACAAAGCAAGCACTCAATAAATATTAGTAGCTTTTGTGATGGTAATGACAGTGACAGTGCAGCTATATGGAGGGCTGAGATTCACTGAGGAAGATTAATGCATTTCCACTGATATAATTAATGTGTCTGTATCCTATGTTGTGTTAAGCTATGCAGGGTCAAACGAGTAAAAATATGTATAAATGCATTTCTGTATTTGAGTATAGCAGGGCTGCCCAACTAAATCATAATTCGAGTCATAATTTTTCATTGTATTTCTGATTGAAGGTTTGAGACACTGATGTTAAGGTGATAGCCACAGATGATTAAGGCTATTGTCCTTACAGTAGTTTTTAAAAAATCTTATTGCTATTACTTTTGTGTCTAGATTTCTGTCCATGTTAGAAGAAGAAGTTTATAGTCAAAACTCTCCTATCTGGGATCAGGATTTTCTCTCAGCCTCTTCCAGAACCAGCCAGCTAGGCATCCAAACAGGTAAGTTTCCTTTTACATAAATCAGAGAACAACCAGGAAGGCCAACCTGAAGTATAAGTTGCAGCTCACTCTGCATTTATTTCTGTTTTTCATCAGGAAATTGAAGCCTAGAGCCAGCAAAAAAGCAAACACTTTGGCAAATCTTGCATCTGCATCCCTATTAATGAGAGGAAAGCAGGTGCAAACCAAAATCTTGCAATTGTGTTTCTGAAGAATGCAGGTGCAGACCAAATAGTTAAAACAACAACAACAACAACAACAACAGGATTTGCTTAGCTTGCACATTTCAATTTAATAGGAGGCATAAAATACCAGACAGCATAGCTCTGTAGTCAAATGCTGGTTCTTTTCAAACACGCTTACAGTCTCAATCGATGGCTAGATACACCTAGGAATCAAGTCTCAGTCTGACCTCTTAATCTATGATGTGTGTTTTGTACATCAAATTACCACCAGGTATAATGGTGGATAGTGAGTGAAAGATGGCAGTCTTGAGTTTCAGGATGTGAAATACTTCCCTGTGGGGCAGGGCATCCTTGCTGTTGCTTTAATCAGCCAGTGGCATCAGTTGGCATTTTGTGAGGAAGGAAGACAGGTGCCTTCTGGAGTCACAGTGATCCCAGAAAGAGGATCTGAATTCCTGCCGTTGACACTAGAAAGACTCCATGGAGAGATTTGGCAAGAAATGCCAAAATAGTTTATATCTGGCCATGGGGAAAGATAGGATGCAGAATTTTGATGTCAAGAGTTTTTTGTAGTGCTCTAGGTCAACGTGTAATATGGGGGCTTGTGAGTATTGCTTCTAATGCCTTCAGCAAAGAAAAAAATTATTCTTGCTTTAAAAACAAAATTGAAGGATAATTTATATATATGGTAAAATATACTCTTTTCACTCTACTGTGTTTTGACAAACACAGGTACTTGAGTAATCATCGTTAGTTACCATCGAAATATAGAACAGAGACATCCCTCCAGATGGATTCCCTTTTACCTCTCTGTAGTGCATTCATAGTCCTACCTCCAGCTCTGGCAACCAGTATCTGTTTTTTTGTTCCTATAGTTTTGCCTTTTCCAGAATGTCATATGAGTGGAATCATATAGTTGATCACTTTTTGAGACTGCAACTTTAACTCAGCATAATGCGTTTGAGAGGTGATTTTTTAAAAAAGGTTTTCATCTAGAGTTCAAGTTTAGATATAAATATAACTAAATCCCTACAAACCAAAGTACGAGTGAATGAAGAATTTTATTTGACTCATCCTCGTTTTGTTTGAGCTCATTACCAAAACCATGTCAAAAACATCTTTGTATCCTTTTTTTTTTTTTTTTTTAACCTAAGGTCATAATTTCATGTATCTCTGGTCCAAAACCAGTAGTGCTTTGGGCCTGTCTGCACCTGTTGCATGTTCTTCTACAGCTGAGCAGTCAGCATTTAGTGGACACGTTCTCTGTGGTTACTGGACATATCCTTTGCATTGCTTCCTCTGTACCTGTGCTATTCACTTTACCTTTGGTTTGATCTCACCTAACTTTCAAATGGCATTTCTTCTACAAACTGTTTTCTAAGTTCTCCCACCCCTTCTAGCAAGGGCTGGATTGTTTTTCTTCCAGACTTTCACAGAGCTTTGAATATATCCTATCCTTGGTTATCAAACATGGCTGCACAATGGAGTCACCCATGGAAATTTGAAATGCACTGTGTACTAATTTCTGAGTGCCATTCCAAGAGACTGTGAGATTATTGGCCTGGGGTATGGTCTGGATATTAGGACTTTTAAAAGTTCCCCAGGTAATTTTAATGTGCAGCAACATTTGAGAATGACCGTGTTAGACAATACTCACCTCATATTATTCTAGCCCCATTGTTTCAGTGTGTCTTTTATCTCCTGTGAATGCAGCTTTTTGATGGTCAGAGAACCAGTTTTGTAACAATAATAACTGATCCATAGTGCTTGGCTAAGAAGCTTCTTTGGATATCTTTAAGACTTTTCACAAAGCCTGGGAAGTTGGAATTATGATCTCCTTTACATAGTTGAGGAAATAGAAGCTCAGGGAGGAGCAACAAATTGCCCAAGATAGACCTTGTAAGTGATGGAATTGGGTTTCACATCCTTATCTAATTCCTAAATATTACACTGTATTAAGAGAGCCAGAACTCTAACCACTACATCGCATTGCCAATGTACGGCATACACTTGTGGAAGGAATGAGTGAAAAACAGTTTCATTCTTTAGGTAGTGGGGGACCAAAGTTATCTGGCAGAGTCAACGTAGTTCTCCGCTGGTGGGTCTGTGGAGAGGATTTCTCTCTGTGTGAAAACCCTCCTTGACCCTTGTTTGCTCAAAATTCTTCAATCTGCTCAGCTTCCAGCCACATTGTTATCTGTCATAGTAAAGGATGGAGAAGCAGGAGGTTGTTGTCTGCGACCCTATGAGAGTTCTATTCTTTTTTAGAACTAGAAAAGAATAGCGGCTAAAGCTGTCACCAAGTTAAGTTGGATTGTACACTTTAGTGTTACCTGAAGCCGGCAGAAGCGGGCTGTCTTCTCTTGTTCTACTGTAATTGCAGTGTGTTCTCTTGGGGGAAAAGAAGAGTGTAATCATCTACTTAATTGGCATGTCTGCGCATCGATGCAACTGTAATAAATGGCATTCTTAAGGATGGATCTGAAGTTTTACAGGATACTCAGATGTCTTCTGAATCACCAGAGCTTTCTCTTTGTTCAGAATCACTCCAGTATGGTTTGAAGTTCGGAAGGCCTACATGTTGGGAGAAAAAAACATAGAGCTTGGCACTTTAGTATATTCTGATTTTTGACAAACCACCAGCTCTTCACTTAGAACTGCTATGGATTGGTATCTCTCTTGCTTGGTTTACTTATTCTATTGCCTTCTTGGCTGTTGGGAATGTCCTCTGTTGACTGAACTGTGGCTGTGTTGAAACTTAGATGGACATCCTGTCTGACAGTTGCCTGTACTGCCGTGCTGGGTCCTCTATGTGACCAGTGTTATGAGAATGTCTGCACCCCTCGTCACCTCTCACCTCATCAGCTACCAGTCAGCAACACAGCTAGCAAAGCAGCATCCTGCTTTGTACAATGGCCTTTTCTAAAAAACAAAAACCAAAAAAACCTTTTTGTGTGGAGATACTATCAAACTCATAGTAGAGTTACAAGAAGAGGACAAAGAAATCCTGTATATTTTGTATCCTTTACCCAATTATAAACCAGTTGTTAACATTTTACCATTTTTGCTTTATTATTACCCTTTCTCTACACCCTCTCTCTTTTCTGTCTCTTTCCTCCTTCCCTAAGTTTTTTATATATACTGTTTTATACACACACACACACACACACACACATATATATATACTGTTTTATATATATAATAATTTAGGAGGAAAAATATATTTTTATTTATAATGTACCAATATTTACATATATAATGTATATTTTATTTATGTTATATATAAATATATATTTTTCTCCTAAATTAGTGTGTGTGTATGTGTGTGCATATATATATATATATATATGTGTGTGTGTGTGTGTGTATATATATATAACTTAGAGGAGGAGTAGAGAGAGAGAATAAAAAGAGAAAAAGAGATATATAATATATATACTTATATATATAAATAAAAATATGTATGTATAACATAAATAAATATATATTCCACTAAATTAGTGGAAACATAAATAAATATATATATTTTCCACTAAATTTCAAAAATAAATATATACTGTTTTGCTAAATTAGTTGAAAGTTATAAATCTCATACCCCTTTAGTAATTTTGATGTTTCTCATATATTCTCTAACATAAAAACAGTATGGTTTTCTGTCAGCAGATGTAACGTTGATACAGTATTGTTATCTAAGCTATAGGCTGTCTTCTGTTTTTGCCTCTTGTCTCAGTAATGTACTTTATTGCAATTTTTCCATTGCACCAGGAGGCATGTGATTGTTGGCTTGTCCCGTCATTGTTAGTGTTAAGTTTGATCCCACCACCTTTCTCCACTGCAGTATTATCACCTTTCCTTTTTAATAAAAAAAATACTTTTGTGGGGAGATATCTTGAGACTGTATAAATATCCTGTCATCATCAAAATTATACTCACAGGGTTTAGCCTACACACATGATCTTCCCCAAATCAGTTTTCATATGGTGGCTGCCAACTAGTGATTTTTTTTTTCTAACCTCCATCATTTCTTCCTCATTTCTTTGTTGGTATTCTTCTATGAGGAAGAGCTTTGCTTCATCTCCACTTATTTCTTTATTTATTCATTTATTATTTTATCAATATGGACTCAGATATCTTTATTCTATTTAATGAGTTTTAATCCCTACTGTCTTTATAATCTTGATTCCTTCTGGCTTATGTTTTAAAGATGATTATTTTGTGACATTGGGTAGGAATGGGGTGGTCTCATGTGCACTTGGCTTTTTGGTGCCTAAGAAAGGAATCAGTCATCTAATACCTTCTTCTCCTTTTGCCTGGGCAGTTATCAGTCCACCTCCTGTGGCTGGGACAATTTCATACAATTCAACCTCATCTTCCGTTGAGCAGCCAAATGCAGGGAGTAGCAGTCCTGTCTGCAAAGCCTCTTCTGGACTTGAGGCAAACCCAGGTAAGCTCTTAAGAGGGGGTAAGAGAGGGCTGTGACTTGCTCCAGGAGCTCCATTACCTGAGGAATGCAAAAGGTAGACTTGGACCAACTATAGATTGTGCATGTCCAGGATTTTAATGGCTAGAAATCACTTTGTGTTAGGCTTTTAGCTGTACTGGTTAGTTATTGCTGTCTTAAAACTGTAATAACTTATTGTCATAGCTCACTCATTTGGTGTGTTGCCTGAGAGTTGACTGATTTCAGCTAGTCTCAGTCTTGACTGGGCTTGCTTGCAAGTTATCCATTGATTAGAATCTCTGTTTTGGGTTTGGTTTGGCTAGAGCACTTAAGCTGAAGCAACTCTGCTCCATGTATTTCTCATCATTTTCCTGGGACTATTGGGCCACCCAGAACATGTACTTCTTGTGGTGACAGAGGGCAGGAAGAAGTACACAGTCTCTTGAAGCCTAGGCTTGGAACTTGTAAAGCATCACTTCTGCCACATTCGTTTTTTCTTTTTTTTTTTTTTTGAGATGGAGTCTTGCTCTGTCACCCAGGCTGGAGTGTAGTGGTGTGGTCTCAGCTCACTGCAACCTAAACCTCCTGGGTTTAAGCGATTCTCCTGCCTCAGCCCCCCGAGTAGCTGGATTACAGGTACCTGCCACCACACCTGGCTAATTTTTGTATTTTTAGTGGAGGTGGGGTTTTCCCATATTGGCCAGGCCTGGTCTTGAACTCCTGATCTCAAGTGATCCACCCACCTCGGCCTCCCAAAGTGCTGAGATTGCAGGTGTGAGCCACCAGGCCCTGCTGACTTCCGCCTCATTCTGTCGTCCAAACCAACTCATATGGTTGAACTCAGAGTCGGGTAGAGAAGTGGAAACGTGTAGTCTATTCCTTTTGTAGGAATAGCTGCAAAGTCACATGGCAAAGAGTGTAGACACCAGGAGGGTAAATAATTTGGCCATTAATGTAATCTACCACGTGGGCAAAAATATCTCTTAATCCTAGAAGCATTTTGCAGTTATAGAATGTTTTGAAGGTTGCATTTCCATCCACAGACTTGACGTCAGACAAATCTTGGATATGACCAAATTTTTAAATAAAAGAAGTACCATGAAAGAGGGAAAGAAGAGGACTTTATAATTTAAGAAGTACCAAATATTTAGCATATGCCGTCATTCCCTTTCACTTCCAAGGGAGATATCACTAATCAATGCAGGAAGTCTTTACCAGTGAGCTTGGATTCAGCCTCAGAATTTTTTTTTTTTAATCATAAACACTATTAACAGTCTTAACAGACAGGGGGCATATCAAGTACAAACCCCAGCTATGAAATAGTTTGCAGCATTACTCTTAGGGAATCACGGAATTTGAGGACTTACTGGTCAAATGTCTGAAAATATCGTTACTTGTCTCTGAAAACAACGAAAGTGTTGCAAAGATAAGAACTCAACAAAAGCCGTTTAGTAAATAATTTGTAATATTTCTGGAAGAATCTTCTACAATCAAGTTACTTTATATTGTTCTGCTCCTTTTCAACTGTATGGAGAATCTTATATCGAGTTAGCAGTGGGATTCACATGTGAGGAAATAAATTAGATCTGCATATCTTAAAAATTCAAAAAATTTACTTGTAAAAATAAATACATGTTATGTCAGAAAAAAAAAACTGGAAAAACCAAACATGAGACTAGAAAGGAGAAAAAAACTACCATGCAATCCCATGAGGAAAGTTGAAGAAAGTTCTCTTTGCATGGCCTCTCCTATTGTGTGGAATGGTGAGATTGCATCCACTTGATAGGCCAGTGGCCCTGCTCACTTTGTGAGCCGTCATTTTAAGGCAAAAAAAGCATTGTAAAAGATAAAGTATGCCATTTTATAATAACAAAGTTAAATTCATCGTTTTGTTTATTAAAAATAAAACAATGTATAGTACATTTCAAATATATAATATATAGACATATATACATAATAAACATGCATACATATACATACGTGTGTGTGTATAGCCAAGCCCAGCACAGAGATTCCAGTCAATGTGTAGACTCATGAGCAAGCCTGCCAAGATTGAATGAGATTAGCTGAAACCAGCCACCTATCAGGCAGCACACCGAATGAGTGAACTCTGATAGTAAGTTATTATGGTTTTAAGACTGCATTTGGGACTGGTTTATTACATAGCAATAACTAACCAATAAAGCCCAAAGCCTAATGCAAAGTGATTTCTGTATATATTTGGGGGAGGGGTGGAATTAACATGACTATAAGAGAAATAATTAAATCAACCAGCAGTTGAGAGTTTAAACAAACATCTGAGTAATTCATAGGTCAAGCAGATAAAAATATCAGTAAGGCTCTAGAAGCCCATAAAACATGATCAGTAAGCTTTAGCTAATGGAGTTATAGAAATCAGAATGGGAAGATACACATTCTTTCCAAGGAGACACTGAACATTTACCAAAGATTGTTCTTATTTTAGGCCCTAAGGCAAGTTTCAAAACATTTTGATACTTTGTTGTCATATGGACCATGTTCTCTGTCCTCAAAGAGACTGTATTAGAGACTATTAATAAACAATAGCGAGAATCACCCTTTGCGTTTGCAGATGAAGAAACATGTGCCTTAATATGTCCTGTATCTAGTTAAAAATCATCATAGAAAGTAGAAAATATTGAGAGTGATTTGCGTCGGCAGTTATTGTGAGTTTCTCCCTTCTCTTTCTTATCTTCTTTTGTCACCCTTTCCCCTGGTACTAAAGAAGGAGTTGACCTCCATACCCATCAATGCTGTTAGAAAATTAGTTGGCGTGTATTACTTGTTTCGTGTTTAGAACCACCCATTGTTTGCCTTTTATTTTGATCATCATAGGAGAAAAGAGGAAAATGACTGATTCTCATATTCTGGAGGAGGCCAAGAAACCCCGAGTTATGGGGGATATTCCGATGGAATTAATCAACGAGGTTATGTCTACCATCACGGACCCTGCAGCAATGCTTGGACCAGAGGTCAGCAGGGTAAACCTGGGCAGCCAGCTGGTAGACCTCTTCTGCTCTCCTGGCCACTCCAGCTGTCAGAAGTGGGGATGCTAATGCTGAGAGTTAACATGTTATGCTACCCTGGTTTGCATTTAACCTGGTGGTCAGTGTGGAGAGGGCAGGAACAACTGATCAAGAGGTAATTCCCCTTGATGAATATCACATCACAGGTCCACTTACTAATAACCTGACAGTTGAAGGCATTGTTCCCAGCTTTTTATCTTGAAAAATTTCAGGCCCTCATAAATGTTGCAACCATTCTGTGATAAAAATCCATAGACCCTTCGCTTAGATTCAGCAGTTAACATTATGCCACATTTGCTTTCTCTCTTTCTCTCTGCGCTCCCTCATATGCTCTCTTTCTCTCTCTCTCTCCCCCCTCCCATGAACCATTTGGAACCATTTCAGAATTAAAAACACATGTCATAATACTTTACACCTAACTGTTTTTGCATGTACTGTATCTCATAAGAATAAGGAAGCTCTTCTCTTACATAACCACAACGCAGTCATTACTCTTAGAAAATTTAGCATGGTTATGATATTTCCTAATACAGGGTTGGTGAATTACAGCCTGCAAGCCAAATCTGGTCCACTGGCTGTTTTTTCAAACAAAGTTTTATTGAAACATATTGTCTGCAGCTGTCTTTGCATTACAACTGTAAATTTGAGTAATTGAGATGGGGAATGTGTGGCTTGCAAAGTATGAAATATTTATTATTTGGCTTTTTGCTGAAAAGTTTGCTGACCTCTGGCCTAATATAAGACCGTATTTAAATTTCTCTTATATCCACATGACATCCTTTATAACCTTTGTTGTTGAAGGGTCAGTTAGGGACTGTGCATTGCATTTAGTTCCTATCTCTTCATTTCTTTAGTCTCCTTTAAAACAATTCCTCAGCCCTTTTTTGGTCTTTTGCAGCACTGCCTTTGGTGAAGAGTCTTGGTTGCTAGTTTTGCATAAGGTCCCTCTATTTGGATTTGTTGATTGTTTACTAAAGATTAGATTCAAGTAAATAATTTTTGGTGAAAGTGCTATTGTCATTTCATTGCCTTGCATCCAGGGCATGCAAGGCAATGACACTTCTTCTTTTTTTTTTTTTTTTTTTGAGATCGAGTCTTGCTCTGTCATCCAGGCTGGGTTGCAAATACACAATCACGGCTCACTGCAACCTATGCCACCTGAGTTAAAGCTGTTAACCTGCCTCAGCCCCACAAGTAGTTGAGATTATAGGCGCCTGCCACCACGCCTGGCTAATTTTTGTATTTTTAGTAGAGACAAGGTTTCACCGTGTTGGCCAGGCTAGTCTTGAACTTCTGGCCTCGTGATCCGCCTAGCTTGGCCTCCCAAAGTGCTGGCATTACATTTGTGAGCCACTGTGCCCTGCCAATGACATTTCTTAAGACATGTCTGTCTTAAGACATTTCTGACAGCTTCCAGGAAATGTAGAAATGGCTTAGATATTACATTATAGTGTTAATTTTCAATTTGTCATGTTTCCTTAAGTATTTATTTTATGATATTGAGGATACTTCAGAGAACCAGAATGTTAAGGATCTCTTTATAAAATTGATCTTTCCATTTCCTTCTAGATAGCCAGTCTGTGAGGGTTTAAGACTATAGTTTTTTAGGGATTTAGTAACTTTACAGATTAGCTGAGTTTAGTTTTTTCAGCTATAAAATAGGGATTTGTTCTAGTCTATTACATTGCTACAAAGGAATCCCTGAGACTGGGTAATTTGTTTTTTTTAAAAAAAGATCTTTAATTTGCTTACAGTTCTGCAGATTATGCAAGAATGGCGCCAGCATCTGCTCAGCTTCTGGTGAGGCCTCAGGGAACTTTTACTCATGGTACAGGGTGAAGTGGGAGCAGGAACATCACATAGAGAGGGAACAAGAGCGTGAGAAGGAGGAGCCAGACCCCTTTAAACCAGCAAAGTTCATAGGAACCATCTGAGCAAGAACCCATTCATCAACAAGGGGGTGGTGCTAGGCCATTCATGAGGGATCTGCCCTGAAGATCCAACACTTTCCACTAGGCATCACCTCCAACACTGGAGATTACATTTCAACATGAGATTTGGAGGAGGCACACATTCAAACCGCATCAAGCTGCAGTCATACATTTCAAAGTATTTTAGATATATTAATATTTACTAGTGTACTAGAGCTGGCATGTACTAGAATGCACAAGAAAACTGTTAAATTTTCAGAAATTTTGTGAGTTGGTTGTTCCATATGTTGGTAGATTGAAATTGACCACAGTGGCACCTTGTTACCTGGATAGCCAGTTCTGGAGTAATGAGACGAAGTGTCACCAGTTAGGGATTTCCTTCTCTGAAGAGCTGTTTGTGGAGCATTTACTTGCAAACCACTGGATAGATTAAATAAGATGGGGAGCATAAAGTGCTGGCACATGGTTATGCTTCCAGCTATGGTTGAGTGTAGGTCAATAGATATTCTCTGGAAAGAAAACTGTTCTTTAAAAAGAGGTGTTAAGAATATATACATGAGAGCTACTGTTGGGCCTGTAATGAGAATTTGGATCTCTCATCCCAAAGGTCCATCAAGCTCTGCTGGAGAGGATTCCTTTAAGCCAGAGGTTGGCAGACTATAACCCATGGGCCACATTTTGTCTGCTTACTGTTTTTTAAAATAAAGTTTTATCAGAACAGCACTACACTCATTCTTTAGCATATTGTCTGTGGATGCTTTTGCATTATAGCAGCAGCAGGAGTAGTTGTGGCAAAGACCTGCGGCTCACAACGTTTAAAATATTTTCTCTCTGGCCCTTCACAGAAAAGTTTGCTGGCCCCTAATCCACACTGAGTATCATCCATGTGCACATATCATATTCCAGTTTCTTAAAATGCTTTACCTGCCTTTTCTATCTTGTCTTCATAACTTGTATGTGTATGTGTCTCTGTGTGTATGTGTGTGCACACGTGTGTATTTAGGACCCTGAAAATCCACAAATGTGTATCTTATTAGAAGAAAGAAGAGAAGCTTGGATGTGTCCCATCCCCACTGTCTTGAGAGAATAGCTCTGTGTAATTTTTTCCTGTCTCTTGCATCTCAGACCAATTTTCTGTCAGCACATTCGGCCAGGGATGAGGCGGCAAGGTTGGAAGAGCGCAGGGGTGTAATTGAATTCCACGTGGTTGGCAATTCCCTCAACCAGAAACCAAACAAGAAGATCCTGATGTGGCTGGTTGGCCTACAGAACGTTTTCTCCCACCAGCTGCCCCGAATGCCAAAAGAATACATCACACGGCTTGTCTTTGACCCGTAAGTGGTACTTTCTGTGCCTTCTTCCTCATTTCCTTTTTAAATGAAAGAGGAACTTCTTAGATAGTGAAAGTCAGCCATAGTCATCCACTGAATACTGCTGCTCCTGTCTCGCTGTGGATACAGAGCTACACCAAGCTAATTTTCATGTCTGAAAGTGCTAAGATTAATTTTCAGCAATTTATAAATTTTGTTGTTAATAATAAGCTTTATATTCCATTGCTGATGACTATCCTGTGCTTCATTCTTTATAGCAGTGAGAGAATGTAAACACTAAGATGTTCTACTTTTTTCATAGTCAAAATATTGGTTTTGGTATCTTAATTAGGTACCATTATTGCCCAGGTCTGTGGGCAATTATTGGGATATAAGACAGGTTAACTTTGAAAATCCATTGCTTAAAAAAAGAAAAAATCCACAAAGCCCCAAAGAACTAAACTTCTTTAATTGAATTTAATTTATTTGGACATATATAGCCCAGTAGCCTATGGGGACTGTGATCCGTGCCTGTGACAATTCAGAGTGATGCTTTAGACAGAGGGAAGGATTCTATAATGCAGAGTTTTACAAATTGTATATGTAGATTTTTAATTCTTTTTCATAATGTTTCTGTAATATTTTGGAGTAAGACTTAACTCTACAGAGATACATACTGTGTTTGTCCATGACTTCCTGCTCCCTGACCCCTCCTTGGCACTAGATGTGCCAATTCCAGAGCACATCTGCACATACTCTGTTCTCTATTTGTAAACCTCAGGCACTTCTTAGGTGACTGATATTTTGTTCTGATGGGAGTGCCGATGACATGTTGTGCAGGCAAGCTTGCTTTAAAAAGTTCAGATAAAAGGATGGTCTAGCAAGATAGGGGCTACATGAAGGAAATTTTTATAGAAACTTAGGACATGTCTCTCTTAGTTGGTTAATAAGGAACACCCCAAAAAGTATATTTATATAACTAGGATAGGTAAAACTTTGACATAATCTTATTCTTTCAGGAAACACAAAACCCTTGCTTTAATTAAAGATGGCCGTGTTATTGGTGGTATCTGTTTCCGTATGTTTCCATCTCAAGGATTCACAGAGATTGTCTTCTGTGCTGTGACCTCAAATGAGCAAGTCAAGGTAAGGGTAACTTAAGATCTTAGAAGAAAAGCAGGATATGGGGCTTCTTACTAAGGCTGCAGGGCTTGGGAAGATCTCTCTGTGCCATGTCCAGAGAAGGTTGAAAGTGGAGTTAAGGAGTTTCTGGGAATAGTCCTCTCACTCCAATGGTCTCCAGCCTTTTTGACAGCAGGGACTGGTTTCGCAGAAGACAATTTTTCCACGGGCTGTTTTGGGATGAAACTTCTTCACCTCAGATTATCAGGCATTAGTTAGATTCTCATAAGGAGCATGCAACCTAGATCCCTTGCATGTGCAGTTCGTAATAGGGTTTGTGCTCCTAGGAGAGTCTAGTGCCACCACTGATCTGACAGGAGGCAAAGCTCAGGCGGTAATGCTCACTTTCCTGCCGTTCACCTCCTGCTGTGTGGCCTGGTCCCTAACTGGCCATGGACTGGTAATGGTCTGGTGGTTGGGGACCTCTGTCTCACTCTGAGTGTTTGTGTATATGTGTGAGGATAGTAAATGGTTTCCCCTGCCAACAAGTAGGGTTGTACCAAGGCTTTGTTGGACTTTGGGGCAAGGTACCAGGATACTGTACAAGTTCAGTGTATAACTCAAGTGTAGTCTATAGCAAATGAAGGGATATTCAAAAATAAATCTCGGTGTTCATTGTTAATTGACACACACACACACAAACATGTACACACGATTAGTGACACTGAACTACTGGAAAGGATATGGTTAATGTGGATTAGAAGGTGATTTAGGTAGCTTACACTTCAGAAAGATTTCTTATGACCTTGTCCCTAAAGGAACACAAGGACTAAACAAATTTGATGAGGGAAACCATGTAAATTTATGAATAAATTTCAGAAGTTATTCCTGTAGGGTTTGGCATGTGTTAGAGTGTCTTTTTGTTTTGTTTTGTTTTGTTTATGTCGCTAATTTACCTTCCCAGTTGTCTTTGGCATAGGTCCCTTCCTTTCCGGGAACTATGTCTGTGTTTTATTGGTATTGCAGTTGGTGTCGCAGTCTGGCAAGAATAAAGTAGACTCTGAATTGACAGAAAGAGCTCGCATCTAGACCTTGTCCTATTCTACTTTCTTGCTTTTAAGAAAAGAGAACCAGAAAACGTGGCCCTAGAATGTTATTCATTTAGGGCTGAGCACAGTGGCTCACACCTGTAATCTCAGCACTTTGGGAGGCCAAGGTGGGTGTATCTCCTGAGGTCAGGAGTTCGACACCAGTCTGACCAACATGGTGAAACCCCGTCTCTACTAAAAATACAAAATTAGCTGGGTGTGGTGGCACATGTCTGTAATCCCAGCTGCTTGGGAGGCTGAGGCAGGAAAATTGCTTGAACCCAGAAGGCAGAGGTTGCAAGATTGTGCCACTGCACTCCAGTCTGGGCAATAAGAGTGAAACTCCATCTCAAAAAAAAAAAAAAAGAATGTTATTCATTTAGGATTTCATGGGCGGACTAAAGATTAGCAGCTCAGGATAAAAATGGATGCTGAGAAAAATTAGTAGAAGGTCTAAAGCAACGTGTCCAATAGAAATATAAGGCAACTTGCAAATAAGAGGTTATAAAAGCACATATATATGTGCTTTTAAGTTTTCTAGTCATTATTTTTTTAAAAAAAGCAAGTGGAATCCAGTGAGATTAATTTTGGAATATTTTTTTTTTTGAGACAGAGTCTTCAATACACTCTTTGAAACCAAGCATGTATTTTACATTTACAGCGCATCTCAATTTAGATAAGCTGCCTTTCAAGTACTTGATAGGCACATGTGGCCAGTGGCTTCTGTATCAGACAGTGCTGCTCTAAGTATTTTGTTGACTCCTTCAGCTTCAAACAAGCAATGCCGTTTGCAGAAACAAAAAATAAGTCCCTGAAAGGAATCATTCCCTGCGTTAGGGGCACAGACTGCACTGTTGGTACTTTAGATTTCACTAACAGCTTCACTTTCTGGTCACAGTACCAATATTTTAAACTTAAATTCTGATTTTTTTTTTGAGGCAGAGTCTTGCTCTGTCTCTCAGGCTGGAGTGCAGTGATGTGATCTGTCACTGCAACCTCCACCTCCTGGGTTCAAGTGATTCTTATGCCTCAGCCACCTGAGTAGCTGGGATTACAGGTGTGAGCCACTGCACCCGGCCTCTGTACCAATTATAGCTGCTGTGATGTATTTATTCTCACAACGCACAAGTGGAGCATTTTGTCTTTGACTCCTAGCACTAAGCATCAAAGGGCAAATGCAATTCAGCAGTCTTATATTCATCATTCTAACTGGGAAAGGTGAAGACCCACATTTGCTTGAAACTGATCTCTGGCTCATTTTCAAGGAATTCTGACAGTGTGTCTTTAGATGGTGCTATTGCTGTGTTTATCATTATTCCTCACTAGCTAAAGTGAGAAATGTCCAGATGTCCAGATGTTTCCAAATGTTCAAAGTTTAGGAAATTACTTAAAGGAAAATTTTATTTGGCTTTTCTTAGGGAGAAGACCTGGAAAATAATGTCCTTGGTTTGTAATTTTAGAAAAAGATGGCATAATTTTTATTTTCAAAGATAGCTTTACACCTTGTTTGGAAGGGTTGATTAAGGTTGACTCGGACACTTTTAAGGATACTAGAGGGAAACTGAAAATATTTAATATGAATTGGATACTTTGTCTCATTACTTCCCAGAAAGGCAGTTTATTTTTTTTCCCCAAACCATGTAATTTTCTAAAGACTTGAAGGAAGGTGGCCAAGTATCACAAACTCAGTAGGAAGAACAAGAAAAGAAATCACTTCTTGTAAGTGACTTGAAATTGTAGTTTTAGAAAATGAAGATTAGTCTTTAAAAACAAAGTAGAATGGATGAGGTTAGTGTGTGTGTGTGTGTGTGTGTGTGTGTGTGTGTGTGAATGGTAAAAACACAATCTTTAGTAAAAGTAAGAATGGGAGAAACAGTTCCATTAATTTTTTCTTTTTTGAGACAGAGTTTTGCTCTTGTTGTCCAGACTGGAGTGCAATGGTGCAGTCTTGGCTCACTGCAGCCTCTACCTCCTGGGTTCAAGTGATTCTCCTGCCTCAGCCTCCCAGGTAGCTGGGATTACAGGCACTAGCCACCATGCCCAGCTAATTTTTGTATTTTTAGTAGAGGCAGAGTTTCACCACGTTGGCCAGGTCGGTCTCAAACTCCTGACCTCAGGTGATCCACCTGCTTTGGCCTCCCAAAGTGCTGGGATTACAGTTGTGAGCCACTGCGCCCAGCCAATTTCCTGATCCTTTTATTGTCCTGTGTCATTAGTGATTAATGAACAACTTTTGTACTGCCCAAGATATTGACATTTTCACTGGTGTGTAGTCTAAGATAAAGATTGCTGAGCTCTACCAACCCAGCAACATTAGGCAACATGGAAGCACTGCTCCAATATGGAGCAAAACTGAATGAGTTCCAGTGGCTATAGCATGTATTACTGAACACAGCAAATTCATAAGTAGAGGTTTTATTTTTATTTTCATTTTTAATTTTTTTGAGTCAGGGTCTTGCTCTGTTGTCTAGGCTAAAGTGCAGTGGCGCGATCATGGCTCACTGTGTCCATGACCTCCTATGCTCAGGTAATTCCTCCCACCTCAGCATCCTGAGTAGTTGGTATCACAGATGTGCACCACCATGCCTGGCTGATTTGTTTTTTGTAGAGATAGGGTCTCCCTATGTTGCCCAGGCTGGTCTCAAACTCCTGGTCTAAAGTGATCCTCCCTCCGCAGCCTCCCAAAGTTCTGGGATTATAGGCATGAGCCATTGTGCCCAGCCATAAGCAGACTTTTTTTTTTTTTTTTTTTTTTAGTTGGAGTCTTGCTCTGTCAACCAGGCTGGAGTGCAGTGGCACAATCTTGGCCCACTGCAACCTCTGCCTCCTGGGTTCAGGCAATTCTCCTGCCTCAGCCTCCTGAGTAACTGGGATTACAGGTGCCCACCACCTTGCCCAGCTCATTTTTGTATTTTCAGTAGAGACATGGGGTTTCACCATGTTGGCCAGGCCTGTCTTGAATTCCTCGCCTTGGCCTCCCAAAGTGCTGGGATTACACACGTGAGCCACTGTGTCTGGCCCGTAAGCAGACGTTTTAAGTGTTAATTTACTGTATTAAAAATCTGGGCTTGAAAAATTTCATGTTTAAAGAGCATTAAAAAAAAAAAATCTGGGCTAGATGGCACTTTAAAATCTGTATCCGGTCATTTTGGAGAATCATGCTGATAAATTCCTGTGAATTCTTTAAATTAGATTTTTAGGTGGATTTATTGTGCTGAAAACACAAGATAACATTTGAGAATTTACTTGAAGCTCCTCTCCTGATTTTAGAATATCTTACCATCTAAAACCAGTTTGAATTTGATATTATATGCAGCTTTAAAATTATGTAGCTAATGTTTGTTCACCATAGTATTTAAATAAACACTGAAGTTATCAGATGGCTAGAAAATGATCCTTTTGGTGGCAGGTAAAAATAAAGATGTACAAACAAGGGGAAATAGGTCTGGGGTTAAAATCTAAATGATTAACACAATGTTGAAAGAACTGACCAATAAAAAAGAAAAAATAAATAAAATCTAAATGAACATTTGCTTATAATAGCTTTATGTTGTTACTGCCTCTCTAACTAAGGCAGTAATTAAACTACGATGGGTGCTAGTCACAAATACTAGCTAGATATGGAGGAAGTTCAAGTTAAAAGACACAGCGCTCTGTCTCACAAGCAACTTGGAATCTGGAAAAATTTTTTGGGGAGATGACAAATTTGTAGTCACTGCTGAAAAATATCTTATGCAGGTTTTGAGAAGCTATTTACCAAAGAACCATCGTTGCTCTTGGTTAAAATTAATTGGATTGTGGATGAAGGGGACAAATTTATAGCTTCTATTAACTCCTTTCAAGATGGTGCATAGAACAAAATCTCTCTTGCATTGATATCCATGTTAAAGTGAATTTTGTCAGAAGACACATTTCTTACTAATTTTTAGACATAACTTTTCCTGTACACGTGCAGTTCACTCCAACTGGCCAACCCTTTGCTTTTCTCCAATTAAAAAAATTTTTTTTTAGAAATAATTTTCAATTACGTAAGACATACACAAATGCGTTTTCAGATAAAACAAAAATCTCATTTCCCCCCGCTACCATCCTGCTATTTTTGTCAGCTTGCTTCACATCCTTCCAGGTACTTTTGTATTGGTACATATATTGGAACTTACTTTACCTACAAATAAGAGGTGATTGTGTACTTTTTTTGGTTGTTTTTTCCCCCCATTTAAATAAATGGAATTCATATTGTATGCATTGGCTTACTGGAAAAAAAAACCTTAACATTGTCTTAGAGGCCTTTCAGCTTTAGTGCATATATATCGTTGTACTGAACCGAGCACGGAAAGTCAACACCAAGACAAAAAGTAGGCCAAATTGCAGGGTCTTTATTGCCGGCGACCACGGAAGACTCGCATCTCTCCAACCCGTGGCCCCGAAAAGGAGGGTGTCAAGACCTTTTATACCCCTAAAACCACCTCGGGGTGAGCATGATGGGCGGGGGTGGGGGTGAGGAGCTTCAGACATTCTGAGGGCTAGTGAATTCTGTCAGAGAGGAGGGTGAGGGGCGGGGGTGGGGGTGAGGAGCTTCAGACATTCCGAGGGCCAGGGGACTTTTGACATTCTGATTGTTACTTAAGCGGTTCACAAAAGTCAAAATAAGCATTTGTTTACACATTGTCTGGGTAGGGTGGAAATGACAAGTCGCAGGGGGCAGGATGGCCTGGGTTTGG
>CAUYLG010034219.1:0-64500 GCA_963573385.1 Cacajao melanocephalus
TGAAAGTGACTATATAATTGGAAGTAAATCACTCTTCAGATTTGCATAGCATTTCACAGACTTAAATGAAATATTGGTTGGCTGTTTGTTTGTTATTTTCTTCCCTTATTCCTTCCTGTCTCTGTTGTTAAGTACAATTATTGGCATAAAAGAGGTTTTTAATACCTACTCCTAGATTGTATTCCAGCCTGGGCAATAGAGCAAGCATTCTGTTCTCCCTCCCCCTTTTTCCTTTCTTCTTCTTTCTTTCTCTCATAAAAAAAAAAGAAAAAAGAAAAAAAAACATGCTCATGGATTGAAAGAATCAGTATCATTAAAATGGCCATACTGACCAAAGCAATCTATAGATTCAGTACATTTTCTATCAAACTACCAATGCTATTTTTCACAGAATTAGAAAAAAACTATTCTAAAATTTATATGGAACCAAAAAAAGAGCCCAAATAGCTAAAGAAATCCTAAGCAAAAATAACAAAGCCAATGGCATCACACTACCCAACTTCAAACCATACTGTAAGGCTACAGTAACCAAAACAGCTGGTACAAAAACAGACAGACACACAGACCAATGAAACAGCATAGAAAACTCAGAAATAAAGCTGCACACCTACAATAACATGATCTTCAACAACGCTGACAAAAAACAATCAATAGGAAAAGGACACACTATTCAGTAACTGACTAACCATATGTAGAAGACTGAAACTGAAGCCCTTCCTTTCACTTTATAAAAAACTAGCTCAAAATAGATTAAAGATTTAAATATAAGATCTCAGTCTATAAAAATCCTAAAAGAAAACCTAGGGAATACTCTTCCTGACACCGGCCTTGGCCTTGGCAAAGAATTTTTGGCTAGGTCCTCAAAAGCAATGGCAACAGAAACAAAAATTGACAAGTAAAACCTAGCTAAATGAAAGAGCTTCTGCACACCAAAATAAACTATCAGCAGAGTAAAGACACCCTACAAAATGGGAGAAAATAGTCACAAACTATGTATCTGACAAAGGACTAATCCCCAGAATCTATAAGGAATTTAAACAAATCAACAAGCAGAAAACAAATAATGCCATTTAAAAAATGGGAAAAGGATATGAAAAGCAACTTCTCAAAAGAAGACATATACAATAAGCTCTATACTTTGGTTACCTATGTCCCTCTTACCACTTTCCAAAATCTACAGTCAATGTGGATAAGAAGTAATTGCTGATTGTCAAATACATCAAATAAAGTTATAAAATTGCCTTAAAAAAAAGCCTTTCCAACTTGGGCCCCACAGAATGGCTCCCACAAAGAAAGGTGGTGAGAAGAAAAATGGCCGTTCTTCCATCAACGAGGTGGTGACCCAAGAATACCATCAACATCCACAAGCACATCAATGGAGTGGGCTTCAAGAAACATGCCCCTACAGCACTCAAAGAATTTCAGAAGTTTGCCACGAAGGAGATGGGAACTCCCGATGTGCACATTGATACCAGGCTCAACAAAGCTGTCTGGGCCAAAGGAATAAGGAATGTCTGATGTTGAATCCATGTGCAGTTGTCCAGAAAACGTAATGAGGATGAAGATCCAGCCAGTAAGATCCATACTTTGGTTACCTATGTACCTGTTACTACTTTCAAAAATCTATAGACAGTCAATGTGGATGAGAACTAATAGCCAATCATCAAATACATCAAATGAAGTTATAAAATTTCCTTAACAAAAGACATATAAGTGGCCAACAAACCTGAAAAAATGCTCATCATCGCTAATCATCAGAGAAATGCAAATTAAAACCACAATGAGATGTTATCTCACACCAGTCAGAATGGCTGTTACTAAAGAGTCAAAAAATAACAGATGCTTACAAGGCTGTGGGCTGTGGAGAGAACACTTAAACATCATTGGTGCAAATGTAAATTACTTCAGCTACTGTCGAAAGCAGTTTGGAGATTTCTCAAAGAACTTGAAATAGAACTACTGGCTGGAGCGGTGGTTCACGCCTATAATCCCAGCACTTTGGGAGGCTGAGGCAGGTGGATCATCTGAGGTCAGGAGTTCAAGACCAGTCTGGCCAAAACGGTGAAATCCCGTCTCTACTAAAAATACAAAAATATTCACCAGGTGTGGTGGCAGGTGCCTGTAATCCCAGCTACTCGGGAGGTTGAGGCAGGAGAATCGCTTGAACCTGAGGGGTGGAGGTTGCAGAGAGCCGAGATTGTGGCACTGTACTCCAGTCCAGGTGACAGAGTGAGACACTCTGTCTCAAAAAAACAGAAAACAAAAAACAAAAATAGAACTACCATTTGACCAAGAAGGAAAAGAAATCATTCTACTGAAAAAACAAAACACACACACACACACATATACACACACACACACATACACACACACACACTTGCACAACTGCACGTTCATCACTGTTCACAATACAAAGACATGGACTCAATCTAGGTGTCCATTAATGGCGAACTGGATAAAGAATATATGGTGCATATGCACCACAGAATACAACATAGCCAGAAAGAACAAAATCATTCCTTTGCAGCAATATGGATGCAGCTATGTCCATAATCCTAAGTGAATTAACACCGGAAGAGAAAAAACAAATACCACATGTTCCCACTTACAAATATTGAGCACAGGTGGACAAATACATGGGAACAACAGACAGTGTGAACTACTAAAGCAGGGAGGGGGCTATGGATTAAAAAACTACCTATCGTGTACTATGCTTACTACATGGGTGAAGGGATCCATGCCTCAAACCTCAGCATCACATGATATACCCAGAGAGCAAACTGCACGTGTACTCCCAGTATCTAAAATAAAAGCTAACATTTTTAAAAAGACAAAAAAATCCAAATATAAATAGATATGTATTTAGTATGTGTATTTATGTATAAATAAACAGATAAATAAACCAAGTACCACCTCAGTCTAATCTATTTCCCAAACTAAGCACCTTCAAAGCTTCTAATTTCTCCCTCAACAAAAATTTTAATTAAAATGATTTATCCATCTATCTATACATCCATCTATCATCATCATTATCACCATTATCTAATTAGAGGTTGGGCAATTTTTCTTGAAGTTGATACACGTATGGTTTTCTTTCCCCTTCATCTCATGTCACTATTGACAAGGGGCGACACCTGATAGGGTTGCAAAGCAGTTAATGGGTAAGATTACTACATTGGCAAGAGCTCCTTTATTCATTTTCTAATGAAAGCCTTTCTGAACATATTTGTAAATAACCAGAGCTATTGGCCAAATGTTACAAGCAGAGAAGACTAATTTACTAATACAATATAATTAATTGTGGCTAAAGATCTTATGCTTTTTTAAAAGTACTTTTTTCCTCTACTGAAGGCTTTTGATTAAAATTCTAAGGAATAAATATGTTCATATTTCACAAATGTATTTGTATTTCACAAGTTATATTTTTCTTTTGCAATGAGCAACTGAACTTAGGGACTTGTTTAATGTATGCAGGGCCTTCTTCACAAAGAGAAAGCATCTCTATCACACACACACAGCCCTGTAGGAAATAAATATTATTGCAAGCTTTTTGGAACAACCTATTCAATACTATACCTCTCCAGAATTTAATTTGGAAGGTTTCATTAAAAGTCTCGTTAATACAAGTCACCAGGGACTTAGTTTTCTCGTTAAATACCTCTTTGTCATGATTTACCCTGCAAAGAATACAAATAAAGTTCTTGAAAGGGTTCATAATACAGGATACTCACTTCACACACTAAGTATATAAAGGCAATAAGCTTTTACATTCTAAGCTCTAGGTGCCATTTTCTCTAATAAGTACTTGCTCCATTTCCTTTATTTTCATATTGGCTCATTATTCCTTATAGTATCATGTGACATATTAAATATGGGTGCCAATTATTTGACACTCTTTCCATTAAGAATTGGGTGTTTGATATTACCCTTAAATATAAGGAGGCTCTGTGATTGCTTTGAATCTGTGCCAATTTCTGTGCCCAAGCTAGTCTTTTGGGACCTTCTCTGGGAGACCTGATCCTTCAGGGAAAACTACCAACTATCCTGAGACAGTCATGCTAGAGAGCCTGCATGTAAATACTCCAATCAGCAATTGAGACCAAGCACAGCTGCCTGCACCAAAGTGCTATACATGCGAGTGAAGCTCTCTTGGATCCTCCAAGACCGGCCCATTCTCCTGGAGATCCACTGCAGTAGAATAATTGTCCTGTAAACCTTTGTACAAATGTCTGACCCATAAAATTGTGAAATCTAATAAAATGGTTGTTTTAAGCCTCTGAGTTTTGGGATAGTTTGCTATTCAGCAATACATAACAGGAACATAAAGCAGTACCTGCTATTGTAACAAAAACCTAAAATATATAGCACTGATTTGGGGACCAGGAGGTAGGCAGAAGCCAGAAGCACTTTGCTGAGGGCACTTTGTAGACTTCTGTTGAGGGCATAAAAGACAGCGAGGAAATTAGAGGCTGGAGGAAAGTTAATCTCAATGATTAGTGGCAGAGTGTTTGGCAGCAATGCAGGAGTATAAGGTCAAAAAATATACCTAACGAACTGGTGGATTTTGCTAAGATTTTTAGGCAGAACATTGAAAAAGCAGCAACTGGTTTCTTTTATATGCATATGAAAATGTACGGGTAGAAAAAGATAAGCTTAAAAATTGCTATAAACAAAAATTTAGAGAAAACATAAAGGAGGCAAGACTTACGGAGTTTAATAATAAAACCACTGTCTTATTCCTAGTTTCTCCAGAAAACAAAAGATCACAAAATACAAAATTGCCTCTGAGCAAATAGCATAACCAAAACGCTGCCAGTTAAGCAGTAAACACCTACAGAGTGTGGCTGTAGGACACTTTATTGAGACCTCAGAAAGTTTTAAGGGTATGCCCAGTAGAGCTTGTGAGAATCTTAAGGACATGACTCTCACATCCTCTCTCGTGGTTAAAAGAGGTTCTAAGAATCTGAAGAATTTGCCTTTTAGACACTATCAACTAAATAAAAAGGCTTCCAAGAAGCTTAAGAGTATTGTTCTACAGCACCTTGACTCTCAATCAAGTGCACAGAAGAGTCTATCTTTGAAAGAAATATGGGTGTAGTTTTTGTTTAATAGAGTAGATTTATAATATGATACACTGGAGATCCACAAAATTTTAAAATAAATTATATCAGCTTGGACTGAATTGGACGGTGACAGCACAAAATGAAATGAGACCTATAATTCTCAACCTTCTACAACACAGGAAGCAGGCTGAAAGGACTATTCAGTTTTAAGCATAGGCCACTTCTCATTTCAAAGAATGAATGACTCGGGAGGGGCAATGTATAGATATTATAACATATAGCATGTTTTCTCTGGATGAAATCAAAATTTTAAAACAATCAAAATGTAATATGTTTTATCACGAATCGTTAGAGAAATAGAAATCAAAACCACAAGGAAATATCACCTCATAACTGTTTAGGATGAGCATTATAAAAATAGTAATTTTAAAAACAGAAAATAACAAGTGTTGGCAAAGATGTGGAGAAAATGGAACTCTTAAGCACTGTTGGTGGAAATGTAAAATGAAAGCCATTATAGAAAACAGTCTGTGGCTTCCTTGAAAAATTAAAAACAGAACTGCTGTATAATCCAATGATCCCACTTCTGGGTACTTATCTCAAAGAACTGAAAGTAGAATCTTGCAGCAATATGTTTATTGCAGTGCTATTCACAATAATCAAGAGGTAGAAACAACCTAAATGCCTATCAACAGATGAATTGGGAAAATGCGGTATATACATACAATAGAATATCATTCAGCCTTAAAAAAGGAAATTCTGTTATATACTATGTATGAATCAACCTGGAGGACATTATGCTAAATTAAACAAGCCAATCACAGAGGACAATACTGCATTATTCCACTTATAGGAGGTATCAAAAATATTCAAACTCAAAGAAGCAGAAGTAGGGAGATGGTTGCCAGAAGCTGGGGGCTGGAGGTTGGGGAAGGAATGGTGAGTTGCTATTCAATGAGTGTAAGTTTCAGTCATGCAAGATGAGAAAGTTCTAGAGATGTGCTGTACAACAACAATGTATTATATATTTTTTAATTTAAGAGGGTAGATCTCATGTTATGTGTCTGTTATCACAGTAAAATAAAAAATAAAGATCTAATATGTTTTCAAATCATAAAGTATTACAACTTCAAAATATGTTAAAACAATCGAGGACAGTTAATCCAATGGAAGCCATGTTTTTATCATAAATTAGTTCAAATACTTTTTTAAATAAATAGGTGAGTTAAGAGTTAAAGAGCAATCAAACAATTCGAAGTTTATGGTCTTTTTATAGACCCATGTTTAAAGTAGGGCTTCTAAGAGCGATTTTCTCTGTATCAATCTTTGTGCTTCCCTTCATGGGCTAGGATTTAATTTGATCATATTACACCATTACAAAGTGTGAGAGAATTTATGTAAGCCTGTGCTGACAGATGGAAAGGTTGATAATGGAAACAATACATTCCCATTCCCTACCACTCTCCTCAACAAACTCTGTCTTTCATATTTATAAGAATTGCCATGTTTTTGTTATTATCAATACTTATTATTGAATCTCATTGCCACCTTTTTACCGCCCCTCCACTCCTGCACGCACACACACACACACACACACACACACTCTCTCAGAAGGAAATAAGAGTTGCAGGAGGTGAGGAGTAGAAGGTTCAGCTCAATTCATGCTTGGAACCCTAATCTCAGGATCATATAGATCTGGAAATTATAATTTTCTCTCATTTTTTGCAAAGTCAAAAGAAAGATCATTTTTGATATGGGAGAAACATGAGCAAATACTTACTATGTCTTTGAAAATGCGTAATATGATGGAGACACATGAGGTATATTGGCTACCTTAGTGAGACACAGAAATAATTCCACTTCTCCAAATAAAGTTCTCTTTACACTGCATCCTTTACCGGAAGTCCAATACTCATAAGATAATCAATGAGGAATAGTATCTGCTTCTGAATGTCTGTCAAGAGGAGGAGCTTGCAATATGCTTTGCAATCAAGGTTCATAGAACCTCATAAAGTGGCAGGAATATTTTGCTCTTGCTTATTCACCTCTAACCATGATCTTTTGTATTTCTTGGAGGCTACTACTTGAGTTATCTCCCTGGAGGCTAAACTGATAATTCTGCATTTCCATATCATCTCTCTTCTTGCTGGCTCCCAAAACAATGCTGTTTGGTCTGCATGTGGCCATATGAGAAGGCCATGGAGCCGGAAGAGCCAGGATGGCTGTCTTTTGATTTCCCTTAGGTAATTCTATAGGGCTACATGGAAGCCTGACTGTTCCTACTTTGTGAAAATGCACAAGTCTGAAACAACGCAAACCACTGGCTATTCTCATTCAAATACGATACTATTAGTGTTTTCTGATAATAATAGAGCAAACTAGCATACTATTTTCAAATTAGAGCACTCTGTTGGCATAACTGTAAAGTCACACAATATAAATAATCAAGAATTCTGTTCTCTCTGTGGCTTATGATGGTTTCTATACATCTTTATTTTTAATGCAGTGGCAATGGATTGCTGATACTAACACTTAGAGGACACTCTCCAGCTGAGCTCGGTCAATGCTTCCTCTTTTAGCAAAGAATATAACACAGTGTTTAAGAGCCCAGACTTGAGTCAGACATACTGATTTAAATTATGCTCTACACTAGGTCCTGATCTTGGGTAAGTCTCTTAACTTTGTCCTTGTTTCTTCAACTGTAAAATGAGGAAAATAGCAGCACTTACATTCTAGGAGTATTTTAAGGATTAAATGTGTGCTCCATATACATTATTTTGAACAGAACCCAATTCATACTAAGTGCTCTATACATTTTAGCCTGTGATATTTATTTTATTTGTCCCTACCCTTGACAAGAAAGCATTTGAATCGAAAGTGACATGGAGAGTAAGTAAAAGGCTTGACTTCTCCCCAACTTAGACAGCTCAATTTTCTCCATGAAGATCCCGTAAGGACTGTTACCTACTGTAATTTTGTATGCAGGATTTGAATACATACATTTTTCTGCATCATTACATTAAAAGTTGCATACATATAAATGCTTTGGTCTCTTTCCTAGAAAAACTAGGTACTCTCCTGGAGTGAGTTTGTAATTTCCAGATGCATTCAGAGAACTCAATGCAGCTGCTATCTCCTATTGATCAGCCAGCACTGACTCCACTGTGCCGAACAGGAAGGATCCCTGAGAGGGAAGTGGAGAGCTGAATGTCACATGAGTTAGCAAAGGCTTTCTTGAACTTACATCATGTTTAATTGTATCAAATGCTGTTCATTGTGTGGTTAGGCTCGTGGTGCTTCTTGGATGAAGGAACAAGGAGAGAAATTACTGGCATCTGAAACAAAACTAGAAATCTCTGTTTATTTGGGACCTCAAATTAGACTTGAGTCATAGGATTGTCAAGTTGCTCATGCTGGAGTCAGCTAGGCTGGTTGGCTTCTTATACTGCAATACACAATTCTTATTTAATCCTACTGTCTCATAAAAAAAATTGAGGAAAGACGAGCTCACAAAGCAAGACTTGATGAGTTAAAACACTATTTTAGTTTCAAGTCTTAAAATTATAGTAGGAGATTTTCTGCATATTTTAAGGTTCTGTTGAATTTTGAGAACATTCTACAGTATAAAAGCTCTGGTGTATCCTCAAGACATACTTCTGGATGCCAGGACTGTCCTTTAAATAAGATGTGCTCTAAGAATCTGCTCTATAATTTCATCACTTTATCTCTAGGAAATCATCAGGAAAATATGAAAAAGAAAGGCTCATCACTGAGATGTTTCATTCTTGTTAGAGGAGACTGTTAAGTTCAGGAAGCCTGTGATAGTCAAAAAATAGGTCTTAACTCATGGTATGTGTAGTGCTATGTCCATTAAAATGGAGAATAATGCAAAGACATCCATGCACATGGGCTTGGTTTCAGAATATTTTCATTTTTTATTTCACCTCTGCCACTTATTACTTGTGAGACCTAGGATTAGTCACTTGAGTCGTCTAAATAGCAATTTCTCTCTGGCACATGTAAAGACAGCATTATCTCACACACTTCGGGGGCTATGTGAGTACATAATAGGAATAGGATGCTATAAGTTGGAATGAAGAAGCCACAACTCCTGGGTTTGGGATCTCACAGTTTAATATCATCAAAATTTAAATTAGAGAAGATAATTGAAACTTCTTTGATACTTTTTGGCTCTCAGATTAAGTGATTTCAATTTTACAAGCTGTTTTCACATCTGCAGTTTTCTTTGGCAGGATGGCATTCAATGAAAAGTTGATAATGCATTGGGTAGGCAGGGCTTGATAAATACCTTTCTTATAGCTGTGCAGTTCCAGCTAAATTAAATTTATTTTTGTTCTGAAATGAGAGTAGTTTGAAGACATAAAGGTAAACTTCTGGAATTTGGTAGTTTCTTATCAATGGGACTATTTATATAGAGGCTGGAAAATTCCCTGGTCTTGCTCATGCCTATCAGATTCATAATATTAGAGATGACTGTGACTGGATGATATCAACTGTGGTGTTGATGATGCACTTTTCCTGGGCTTCCTCACTGTCTCATGACCATGCTACATTTTGGCCCTAAAAGGATCTTCTCATCTCCTCAAAGGGAGGTAGAAGCAGAGAAGAAAAATTTCAAAGTAAAGCCAACCTTTAAAAGCTTCAGACTAAAAATATGGTAGAAAATCCAGTTGGGCAGAACCAATATATTTCCTCTTATATTTCCTTTATTTCCACTTTCAATTGGTTTTTTAAAAGAATATAATTTTGAACTAGAATGGGTGAGGAGAATTAAAGGAGAGAAGCAAGAGATAGACACTATTGAGACTCTCAGAAGAAAATGCCCCTGTATCTAACCACCTTGAGCTTAGTCTCCTCAGGTTAGCATGTCAGGAAGGCAAATGGCAGCGTTTCCCACTCCATCCCAACATGGTGTAGTTCCTACATAGCATGGGATTCCAGGGAAGATGACCAGCAGTCAAATCTTCGTGCGCCTCCAAGGAGGACACTGGAATTAGCTGTGAGTGGAAAGTGTGTGATGTGTGAGTACGTAAGATAGAAAATTAATGGACTGTGGGCCAGAGGCCAGGAAGACCCAGGACATCATCTTAACAGATACAAGTATGTAGGGGTGACTTCTCTGAAGAACTGATTTTCATTACAGTGGACGCCAAAGGAAACCAAAATATTTCACCACAAAATACATTTCTTTGATACATTTTGGGATGGCTGTTCAGAGGTCCCACAGCCAGAAGAAGCCCTGCAAGGCTCTCTTTTGTAGGGGAGATCTGCATCTGCAGAGAAATAAAGTGAAGTAAACGAAAGCTGCAAACAACCTTTCTCTGAAGCCCCCTTTATCCAGGTCTAGGAAGGATTAACTGAGAGTCTGAACCTTTAAAGATCTGAAATATTCACCATCTAGTCTCTCTAAGGGCTGCTACCTGCAAGCTTTCATCTACACCACAAGACCACCTTTGCGAGCCAGGTTTCTCCTCTTCTTCCTCTCCCATAACTTGTCTTGCCATGCTCTAAACTCCCCTATTCTTTCTGTAACCTCAAGATGGTTAAAAGTCTCAACCATCTTGCCTTTCTTTGCTTTCTTCTATTTTGTGTCACTCCTGTGCTTGTCGATAAATTTGAATATCTTTTCTCGTGTTAATCTGCCTTTTGCAGTGGATTTCTTTTAGCAAACCTTCAGCGGACAAAGGGAAATATTCCCTTGTCCCCTACCTTGCCAGCATGGATCAGACACCTCTCAGGATTTTATAGCTTTTTACTCCCTATAACAAAATGCCCATTTTGGAGACAAGAAAGAAAAGGTTCTATATAAACTGATTGTAAATCTGAAATGATTAAGAATTGTTTGAATCATGTTTGTATTATCAGTCAGAATACAAATCTGAAATTCAGATAAAAATGAGCTATATAAAAATGTAGTTACACTTTATTTTGTACTGTTTGTAGTCTGATACATGACTTTACAGTTCATTTTTTCAATCTGACTGTCTAGAATTACAGCCTGAACAATCAGAAGCTTCTTGGGATTAATTGTACTTCTCTAAATGCCTTTATTAATTGACTCTTGTTTGTTTTTCATTATGTGCTCCCTTTAAATTAGTTTTGAAAGTACCATAAATGAAAACAAATTTGGGCACTGAACGCAGAATTCTTGTTGATTGTATTGAACTTTGATACTGTTTTTCAGAAGGAAATAGCCCCTTTTTTTGTTTGTCTGATTTCAAGACAGAGTCTTGCTCTGCCACCCAAGCTGGAGTGCCGTGGCACAATCATAGCTCGGTGCAGCCTCAAACTCCTGGGCTCAAGCCATCCTCTTGTCTCAGCCTCCTGAGTAGCTGGGACTACAGGCGGGTCACCACTATGCCATGCTAAATTTTTTTACGTTTTATAAAGATGGGGTCTCGCTATGGTGCCCAGAGTGGTCCTGAATTCCAGGCCTAAACATGATCCTCCTGCCTCAGCTTCCCAAAGTGTTGGAATTCAGGCATGAGTTATTGTGCCAGGCCAGAAACAGCCCTTTTTAATTTTTTTTTTTTTTTTTTGAGATAGAGTCTCACTCTTTCACCCAGGCTGGAGTGCAATAGTGCGATCACAGCTCACCGTAACCTCGAACTCCTGGGCTCAAGTGATGCTCTTGCCTCAGTTTTCCCAGTAACTGGGACTACAGGCACATGGCCACATGTCTGGCTAATTTTCTATAGAGACAGGGTATTGCTATGTTGTTCAGGCTGAAACAGCCCTTTGAAAAACTGGCAAACTAGTAATTAGTGCATTAAAATTGGTAAGAAACAAGAGACTACAAAGTGAAAAGTTAATATGTAATACCAACAAATAGTTGGCTTGTGTTCATTCTTCTGACATTTGGTGTGAAGTGTATCTCTGACCTAAGAAGACTAGGTGTACACATGACATTACTTGTTTTTGGCCAGCAAACCTGGACCTTATTCCTTTTACAGAATCACTATTAAAATAAAGGAAAAGATCAAAGAAAATTTACCACCGAAATGTTATCAGAGGACTCATAACTGTTCATGGTTAAAAACTCATTTCATCATTAACAGCAGCAGCAGCAGTAATGAATACATCCTTGGCAGCCTGCCAGGTCCAAAGGCTATCTGGAAATACATTCAGAATGTCAAATAGGTTAATTAAGCCCATTGTTCCCTGGGTGTCACTCTAAGGGACAGCGGGGAGGTACAGGCTGTGTGTCTAACTAGGTTGGGTAGCAAACTTGAATCCTTCCCACCCCTGAATGTGTATATAAAATGTGGGTTGCCTGCTAAGGTCAGGACTACAAGATAAATTTCTGTATATAAACATGATAACATATAAATGGAAGATTAAATGCTCTTTAAGATGTTGTGAGGAGGATAAACAGAGAAGACCAGAGCGAAAGGAAAAGCAATGGTTTGCACTTGTGTCTGTTGCTAATGACCTTTAGTTAATGAAAGCTACTTGATTCAGAGGATATCCATGTTGCCCAAGAGCAATGCTTCTTCTTGTATAAAAGCCTGTACTAAATCATTGTTTTCCCCTAATGTGAGTGCTCTGCTCTGTCCCCATTGGGTTCTTCCCAGTGTGGCTGGAGCCTCCCTTCTGGTAGCCTCAGGGAGGCAGTGGCTCTGCTTGCTTGTTTCATGTGCTGCTGCTTCTCACGTCCTGCTGTCACCTCTTTCTTTTAATGACACTGGAATAGAAAATATGGGAATCCTTTCCTTACCATGCTATTGTACTTCAAAACAACTACTTCTTTTGACAGAATTAAAGTGCAGTATTTTTAGGGAATGGGATAACATTGCTCTCTTTTCTCTGCAAGGCTTTCAAAAGATGAATGGGCACTATTTGGCATCCTCAGGCACTACACTGATTTTTTTCACAACTCTTCCTTGCTCTTCCCAACTCCAGACCTAAAATGTGCACTGTGTATGCCTACAATAGGTCCTGGGAAGCCAAAAAGATCACCGGTAACAATAGGAGAAACAAGACGAACATTTAGGTTTCCTAACTCCTTGTCCAGTGTTCTTTTCCCACTTTACTGGAGTTTGGTCCCTCCACTTACCCAACACTACTAACTCCATCCCTAAACCCAAACCCCAAGCCCCAACTTAATATACTAATGCAGAAGTAAATACAATTTCTGGGGGAGCTTGCTTAACAGTTGTTAAATTCTAATGAAAAAAATCAGAGTTTGCCCCATTTAGAGGATTTTGCAAAATGATCTCTCTGAGTCCCTGGAATATGCACAGGAGCAGCAAAGAAAAATGTCAGCATTAATTTGATATGGCTTTTTGTTGCAAGCAGAACTGTTCATTAAAAGCTTAAAACAGGTGGCAGGTTTGGCAGCCCAGTGTGTGTATTCTGTGGACAGATTTATTATGCCTTTAATTTTAAAATATTTATGCTGAAACTGACTCAGTGAGATAAATTATCTGTTCACAAGAGCATTCTGTTCAAGGCTGCTATGATAACTGCCATATCAATCAAATTATTCAATGAAAACTTATCATCAATTTTATCATCATTATCAATTACTTATAACTTAAGAAACTCTTTTCATTTCTTCTCCATTTTAATTTTGGTATCTTCCAGGTAACTTTTACCTAACAGTGGGAGACAGTGTCACAAAATAGGGACTGTATACAGGATGTCGCTTCAGTTGCTGAGATCCAGGGCAGGAGTCAGATATGCATTTCAAAGTAAACATAATTACACACGAATAGCATTGGCTCTCCCCATCCTGTTTGATGACTTTGGGTGGATAGGAGCATGTAAACACCAGAGGAATGTTCAAACAATAAGGCAGCTTTGCTTTGTCAAATGAGATGAGCCACAAGCCAAATGAAGCTCAACATAAAGTCAAGCAAAGCAAAGTGCACACTTCAGTCACCACCGAGCCTTTACATAGTCGGAATGACTCCATAGGCTCAACATAATCACTTTTCCAAGAGCTGGGACTTTCTAGTGGCAATGCCCACCATCTTGGGAAGGCAGATCTTACCAACTTTCAATATTACAGGAAATACTTTGCTAAAAGGATATCCATAAATTGTTACTCCACAATCCAGCGTCTCACAGAACCTTCCAGATTCTTTTTGCCACTGCAGTATCCAGGGTTTTATGCACATTAACCATTCTGCCCTTCTGCTAGCTATTTTCTTTTCATTCTGACCTGCTAATGCCACTTCCCACAGCTGCAGAATACATGTTGAATCTCTCTGGAAGCATACTTTCCTATAGAAAACATTCAGAGAAGACTAGAAATGGCAGATGATACATTGCACATTTCTTATGTGGACCCTTGCCTGACTTCCATGAGGGAAACTCTAATTATATTCAGTATTGTCTTAGCTAAGTATCTCAGGGACACATGCATCTTGTTTTTTTTTTCAACTGGCTTCTCACTTATATAATTGCCCTCCTCTTTCTGCTACATGCAGCTTTTAGGTTTTCACTCCTGCCAAAGGACAATGTTTACCAACCTTTACTTGCTTGCTTTTTTCTCAACAGAGGAAAATACTCCTCCTGTATTGTAAACCAGATCAATTATCTTTCTTCAAAATACTGCTCAAGAATAAGCTCCATGACAAATTTTCAGCAGAACCCTCTGATTACAAATTGTTACAGCTGCCCCATGCTTGTGACGAGATCTGTGCAATTCTAATTGGCTAGACGTACATTTGTTTGTGGCTATTTTTGGCTTTGTTTTTGTCCCCATAATCCATAAGGTACTCTCAGACAAACAGTAACAAAAAGCTTACCTCAGGCAGATCCATCAGGTCAATTCAAGATGGGTATAGGAGTCATGGAATGTGAACAATTAGTTCAAGGTTTACAAGATAAATCCTGGTATGTCCTGCATAGCAACATTATACAGATTGGCACATCCTTACATGACAATGAAAGATGCCATTAACTCATTGATTTTCACAATTAGTCTTATATCAAAAGAATATAGGACTCAGAGCCATAATGACTGAGTTCTAATCCCTGCTGTCTCTCTGCTTACTGTGTGACTGCAAGCACACTGTGGCAACTGCTAAGGCAAATTGACTTAGGTAAGTTATATATGCATTGATGCAAATATAAGACATGAGTGACTATTGATTTAAAGATTGATGTTGTCACCATAGATCAAAAAGATTTTGTATTATTCTTGGGTAGATAATAAAATAAAACAATTCATATAATCTCCCTAAAAAGATGAGTGCATCTTTGACAGGAAAGATAAACAGTCTGAGATTGAGAGTAAGAGGACTGTTCAGCAAGATTGCTTGAATTTGCCTACTTTTATCCCTTTTAACTAGACCGGCAGTAGAGAAATAAACGCCATTATTTCTGCTGTGGCAGTGGTTCTTAAAGTGTGATCACTGGTCCTGCAGCATTGGCAGCATCCAGGAAAACTGTCGGAAATGAAAATTATTGGGTCCCACCCCAGATCTACTGAATCAGTCCTCCAGGTAGTTCTGATGAGTGCTTGATTGAGAACCCAACTACTGTCAGGACCAGTACACTTAGTCCCAGATGCCACTAACTTGTTGGGTAAGCTGAGAGCCCAGGCTAGCATAAGACATCATGAGAGTCTGTGCATTATTAACAACACATTATTGCAGATTTTCCACCAGTGCAGATTTCTTGTAATGTTATTATTTCCATTAAATACAAGCTGTGCAACAAAATAGGATTTTATAAACATTTGTAGGAAAATTCACAGGTTTTAGAAACAGTGTTTTTCCTAAGAAACCAGATTTGTGGCTTCTAAAAATATGGCCCCTGTAGTTATAAGGAAAAAAAACTCTAACTTTAAGTGACTAAGTACACTAGCCAGAATTTAGCAATCAACTCTCAGAATAAATCAAAGGAAAGCTGTCCTCTCAATGTTTAGATCTCCCCACTGGTAAAGTGAAATACCAGTGGGGAGATCTAAGCATTGAGAGGATGACTTTCCCTTGAGTTATTCTGTAATAGAATATCTCCAAGCTCTTTTCCAGCTCTCCAGGCCTAAATTTGAGACTTATTTCTTCTCTATTTCTCTTTCACTCACATCTTGAAAACTACATGCACAGAATAGAACAGAATGCATAAAGGAAAGGACAGAGAGAAACACTGACTAGGAAGCAGAGAAAGAGCAGAGTTCACAGAGATGTTGTATTTTCCAAACCACAGAGTGGTTGAAAGATACCCTAAAATTAAGCTGTCAAGTAAGTATGGAAGTGTATCAAAATTTAAGTATTACACAATAAACTGTGTTCATCTGTTAAAAGGAACCTTCACGTAGGTGAGTGGTGACACCTTGAGAGCTTTCTGTACAATTATGAAGGAAGATAAAGAGCTGTCCCAAGTAAGGACAGCCCAAGTGCAGAGCTGCAGTAAAGAGTCTTTGAATCCAGGACACTAAAGGGAAGTGCACTTGAACAAAAGGAAGGGCAAGAGGGTAGCACAGCTGCTATAGAATGAACATTTTCTTTGTGCAAGAAAGAAAGGGTAGCACAGCTGCTATAGAATGAACATTTTCTTTGTGCAAGGCTTTAACTTGTTAAGGAAAAGCCTTCTCTCCAGCTCTATCTACCAAAGCCATGCCACATCCACTGACTAGCCTTATAAAGGTCAAACTCACACTCTTTCAAGTACAGAAAAGAACTAAATTGAATACCTACAAGAAATCCAGTACCCTCAGAGAAAGAGTTGCATACATTCAATGTATTATTAAAGATAGTGTCCTATTACATCACTATGGTTGCAGAACATCAAATTAACAGACATGAAGAAAATAAGCACTCAGCAGGGGAGATATTTAATTACAAGAAGGGAAGCCAGCCTTTGAGAATGCAAGAATTCAGCATTTCCCATTTCTCCTTTCCAAGTGTTTTCAAATAACGTTTTCCATTTTGTTTTGTTTATTCCCAGTCCTCAACCTGCTTGATACTTAGCATCAAATGTTTTCCCACCATGGAGAAATTCATGCAACCAGCTTCTTGCTGTACCATCAGAGCCCAGCTGGAACCAAGAATACCTCTCCTTTTTGGTTTGTGCTAAAACAGATGAGTAGCCAGACTTTGCCTGCTGAGAAAGAGTAATAACTATGCTGGGAATGGGAAAATTCTACCTTAACTCAATTGTCAAGATCAGTCAGTGCAACTCCAACCAGAGGTGGGACGGGAGGGATGCGTAGGAGGGGGATACGGAAACATACTCATTCTTATCGGTGTCTTCATTGTAACTTCTGTGTATTTTATGCCTTAACTGAAACAAAGTTAGGAAGTCTCAGAGTTGAGAAACCACTTGCTCACTTCAAAGGAAGCCTGGACTAAAAGGAAGCTGAAGTTAAAAGCAATTCATAAACAAGAGAGGTTTACAGACAGAAATTGAAAGGACCTCATCTGGCCACAGCATGGCTTAATTAAACATCTTAGTTCATTCCAACTCCAGTAAGATTTTTCTCTCAATGTTCTTTCTCTTTATGTACAAAGCTAAGTATTTTTAAGAGGAATTTAATCCATATGGTTTATGGTTCATTTACACACATAAAACTCAACAGAATGACTCTTGGTGTGAAAAAAATTCTCTGAAACTGTTTCCTCCTCAGGAGCAGAAAACTGTTGTGTTCGCATTAAACTCAGTCATTTTTTTTCACGGGTTAACATTTCACTCAAAAGCTTGGGGCCCAAAAGGATGGAATGCATTGAAGGTTGGTGAACTCAGCTCCTTAAATAGAAAAAAGAAAAGCACCTACTTACTTCAGACCCTGGGTCTTTGAGGTTTCTCAGTGCCCATTCTTAGGAATAGTTGCGCATTTGTCCAATAGCATATTTGTAGCACATTCTTCTTTTTAGCAGAGGCATTATTAGGAGGTATCATTTTTTACAGGCAATCCTACTCTTCAACTATAATTTCCTAGCTTCAGAATTCAGTTTAAGAAAAGTTCTGCAGAAAGCTCTGCTCTCAATCACATAAATATACTGGGCACATAAAAAATATTTTTGGAGATTCCAGAAGAAAAAGAAGCATATTCTTAACAGAAATGGAAGGCCTGTGCTCACAGCTCCAACAAAAAAGGCTACAGCCTGAACCTCTCTTTATATATACCTCCTGGCTTCCTCATCCACAAGCTTTGTTGAATCGCTTCTATTCATCCACACATATTTTACTTTACTTGCATTTTCATTTGACAAATATTTATTTCACTGCCTACTTTGAACTAAGTCACTGGAATATAAAAATCTAAATATTAATTTGATTTCTTAGGAGGAAAGATGCCAACACGTATATGATAATTGTTATAATGAACCTATGGTTAAATATAGTGGAAACACAGGGGGGAAATGCCATAAAATACTTGCTGAGAAGTGCAGAAATGCTTAGAATAAGCAAAGCTAGAAAAATAGGCAGGCTTTTTCCTGGTGGATGAATCAAGGGAAGGGAAGACTAATTAGAGGTAGCATTTAGCGCAAAGGCACTGAGGCACTAAAAAATTGTTCTTTTCAAACTAAACTGAGTTCAGTATTGACAAAGCGAAAATATGAATTGTCATCTAAGAATATTCAAGAAAGGAGCCCAATAATGTAGGGTTCTATATGTCATATAAAGTAATTTAGATTTTATCTTGAAAGGACAGTTGTGTTCAATTGAGTGTGACCATTAGAATGACCCACGAATCCTTTTCTCAAACACACACTTGTACCCCAACCCAAGAGATTCCAATTTTGTAGGTCTTGGGTAGAGACTTTTACATACATTTTCTTAAACATTCATGGTACATGTCCCTGTTTGAGAACTGCCTGGGGCTCATAGGAACCACTGAAGTATTCTAAACATGGGAAAATCATGGTCAGCTTGACTATTAGTTGTTCTTCTTTTGTGAGCAATATGAAGAAAATTTTACAAAAGATCAAAATACAGGGAGTGGTTTAAAGGCAATGCAAAGTTTCCAGTAAGAACAAATGTAGTCCTAAGTTAAAGGATAAGAGGCAAGTCAAGAGAGTTTGAAAGAAATAATAGTAATTGAGTCACAAAGAATTAATGAACTAAAAGCATACCTCCTTCCTCCTTTCTGGTGTGGTAACACCATTCTCCAAGAAAAGAGACACAAAGAGAAGAGAGAGGATGGAAAAAAGTGAGTTCAAGTTCTCAACTGTTCAGTTGATTGGATTCAGAATATAAATTATGTAGGAGATTGAGAATGTATTAATTTAATATGCCCTAGAGCTTTCTCCTCTGTTTGCAGTATTGGGGATTCAAGAGTGGTTTTATTTGAATTGGCTAACATAGCACTTATTAAGATTTCACAGTTCCAAACACTATGGGCAAGCTGTAATTCTAACTTAGGTCAAATAAATGGCAAACAGAATCACTCTGTCCTACCCTGAAGGTTGGGAGCATGTGAAGTAGGCAATCTAAGAGAATTTTTCTCACATCCTAATCTCCTTTCCTCTCTTTACTGGTGCCATGAGGAACACTGGTCCATCTTCAGCTTATTTATGCAGACAAACAAGCTTGGCAGTTTATTGGACAGAAAAACGGCTGAGTTAAATATTATTGAAGTAGGAAAAATTATTATTGGGTTAAGAAGAAAGTTTGCAGCCACCTCATCCCAACTGACACAAAAATTCCTTTCCATAGCTCACACTCCTCTCCTCCTCCTCCCACTTTTCTAGTCTCCTTCTGAGTCTCAGTGCTCTGGGGGCCTGCACTAAAGCCCCAGTAGAGGTGTTGACACATGTTCCTACTCAAGTGGAGAATTTAGTTACCAATATGCTGGGTTTATTTTTCTGAATTGCTCCAAATACCTATATCTTTTATTGTGCTTTTCTTTATAACATCTATGTATGGAGAAGTAGATTCACTAACTTATTTTTCTATCATTATCATCTATGGAAGAGTTCATTCCACTAAAATATATGATTAGATGGAAACTTCTCATGCTTCACATAGAAGTCTGTGATATATCTATATCTATATTATATATATATCTGAAAGTACAAGGCCAATGCAGTCTACCCTTTTACCTTTTAATTCAGGTTTTTAATATATATGTAAGCATATTTGTGTGTGTATATAAGTGTGTGCATACCTACATACACACATATGTACTTTTTTTTTTTAAAGCAAGAGGTATGATATTTTAATTAAAACCTTACAAATCAAAAATAATTACATTAAACCAAATAAAATATAATATTGAAAATATAATGTAACATTCAGTATAGCCACATATGTACTTTTTTATGGGTCGTTTTTCTTTTTAACAGCACTTCCTGCCGTCAAACACTATCTCTGTACTTTTCTTACAGACTTACTTTTCCTTATGTGATGTCTAGAATAATGTAAATTGTGACTGTACCCAGAGATATTAGAATGGGCCTATTCATCTGCTGCTATTCACCATTCATTAAATAACATGTGCTATGAATTTTTACCTCAGTATGTTACCACAGTGTGTTGAAAGGATGACCCTGAAACCTAAATCAGGCTTTTAAGGTAATGTAAAGTCAAATAAGTATCAAACTTCCTCAATTATATAACATCACGTTTCTCTAGACAACTTGCCTCAGAAGTGAAGACTGAATTTTGAGGCAATTTCTGCATGGGCACTAGTATAAAAGGTGGATTTTGAGAGCTCAGCACTCCTGAGTTTTGTCTACCCAACAATGAATAGTGCAGTCACTATGCTAAAAGCTGTGACCTCAAAGATACTAGAGCAATTCCTGTCACTTGGTGATGAGATGGCAGCTCAGAGAATCACATACACACGCAAAGACGCAAAATGAGAATATTAGAAACTCTACCATTAAACCTAGGATCTAAATCCACCCACTTTCAATGTTCATCTTAGTTCACAGTCCCCTCTCCTTGTTACGTCACCAGGTTTGTAACTGACCTTCTTTACTTTTATCTTTCCATCTCCTTTCTTTTCTCCAAAGCTAGATCCAGAGCAACCTCTCTAAAGTGTATATCCAACATTTTAGTTTACAGCTTAAAACTCCTCCATGATCCCTCATTTTTCTCTGGGTCAAGTTCCAACTCTTTAATGTGGATTGGATCATGAGGCCCATCATGAAGAACCCCCTCCCTACCCCTTTATTTTCCAAGCTTCCCCTCTCAAACTCAGACACAGTAAGGTGTTAAAAACACCAGGCTCTTTGCAAAGACAGTCATCTCCTCTCTCCACCTAACTCCCTCTCATCTTTTGATCCCAGATTAAAAGTTACTTCTACTAAGATGCCACTGGCCTGTTCTCTGTGCTACTATAGTAACCTGTGGTTGTCAGTATTTATATAACACTTTGAAAATGTACTCTAATTGTGTATCAGCACCCTTTGCTCTCTTTCATTTTTACCATGAGATCTTTGTGGATAGACTTTGTTTTATTCTCCTAGTAGCTCCTGTAGCTAGCTAAGTGCCTGCACACAGTAAATTCTCAATTTCTAGTTGTTGAATAGATAGATGAATGAATGAAATAAAGCTGTTTAGTATTTTCTGTTTTGCTTTAATGGTCTTTAACCTGACGACAGAGAAAATTACAAATTATAAGTCCACTGAAAGTTTATGAACATAGTGTTAGAGTAAACCAACTAAAACACTGAATGGAAGTTACGGCAAGTATAGTTTAATGAGGAACATTATACCCTGACTTCTTCTGTTTCTTGTTTATCAGGCTATCAAAGAGTGCCACTAAACTGAAGGAGATCTCAAGAGATAATCTGAAACAGCATTTAAATAAGCCTTGAGATGTCTAGTTTTTTTATATTTATAAGACATTTAGGATTTATATTACTCAACTACTTAAGCAAAACATCATATTTGTTTATTTATATTTTCCATAAATAATTTTTAGGTGTCACCAGACTCTTTACCCTCAATTTAATTATATTTCTTTTTACTTGTTTCTTGACACTAATGAGAAAAAAAATAGGAATTAAACAATTGTAAACCTCAAGAGATTCAGACAAGTTAATGGGTAATTTAAGAAATTCTTCTATCCAATAGATTTTTATTTGGCTTTCATGAAAACCTTTAATTCTTTATGATACTGGATAAAGAAAAACACAAATATTCATTTAGCTTACTGTTCAGTCAAATAACAAGAACATTATGGGAAGAACAGAGGATACACAAAAATGTTGGGCAGAGCCTATACATTTGATAACTTCAACTTTCATGTACCTTAAGTTTTTGAAAATTTGTGACTCTGGAATAACAAAATAATGGAGAACCAAATGATAACTTGACGATAAGCAAGCTGTAATAGATTTGAGTCCACGAGGTACTTTGTTTACAACACCCAGAGAAAAAGATAAACCAAACGAACGCTGGAAATTGGATTGCCTGCTCCTTCCATGGTTTCTTAGAGTCATTCTCCAATTATGTAATTTCAACTTATTTTCTTGGCTGATTATTAACCAGTCACAATCTGCATTTTGTATTTCTGATAGTAATCATTCACTGCATTCAGTTGCAGAAGGAAAATCACCCACGTCAATTTTATAACAAAAACACGTTTACAGCAAAATCTGAGTATGTTCCTAATGACTTTTCTAGGTTTGTAACACATATCAATCATCTTTGCAATGTTTCTGATCAGATGTCTGAATTTAAATATCTTAGTAAGAAATAAGAAAAGGAAGCCACGTTTCGTAATGTTCGTCTATAGCTATTTCTGTTTCTGAAGTTTTAATAAAAGTGGTGTAAGTGAAAATGAACTGAAACTCTAAAAATGCCAAATGAACTACAAATTGAAACTCTAAAAATAACAAAAGCTTATGTGTACCAACAGCTCTCTAAAGAGTCACCATCTACAGATTTTCTTTTAAATTAATTCAGCCAAGTCCTCTCCCTTTCCTATTTGAATACTGCAGCCCTAAACATCTGCATTATTGAAACAAATAGCTGTAAATATGTTACTCTGACTGTTTTGTTATACTTACACGGAAGACACATTTTAAAGCTACCTTTAAAACAACACTTCAAGAGAAAAAGAAGTCATTTTGGAAATAAAATCCAAGAAATATTGGTCAATGTTAACTAAACTGTGAGAATTAATTCCATCATTAGCAAGTACATTTTCCTTGCTTCGTGGCTGGCAGGCTGGACTTAGGTATTTACTGATTGGCTCCTTGAATGTATGCAAGGAGGCAATAAGAGACAGTCATAACTTAAAAGTTAATTAAGAAAATCAATCGAAGGCACTCAACTGCAAAGTTAAAAGACTAAAATCTGAAGTTAAGCACATTCTGTTTTTTCCACATAACCTACCGAGTCTGATAAGTAATAAGGGCAACTCCCCCTAGCAATAAGTCTTACTGCCCTGGTAGCTGCTTGCTCAGCTGCAAGTATTCTAGGCTTAAAGGAAGCTATTTCAGAGAACTAATGGAAAGAAACCTATTATTTTTAGAGACGGCTTCATAAAGATATTCTAAGTTATCAAAAATGCTGCTTGGGGAAGTGTGTGGTACTACTCCTGGATCCAAAGTAGGGAAGGAATGAAGAGAAAGACTCTTAACATGATCTCCCCTTTTTCAGATTACTGAGTCATTCTTCCACCCTGAAAATGTACTTTTCATAAAAATCAGACTGACTGAGGAGATAAAAGAACTGTAATATATTAGGAAACTTATGTGTACTTTAATGATATGGTATAATAGAACTAGGGAGGGGAAAATTAATGTGGCTACTATATTCATAATTTTTTATATGTTGAAATAACAGAACCTGTGTTAGACCTTGTAGATAACACAGAAATATTTTGAGACACAATTTTCATTTTATAGAAATTTAATTTCTAAGGGAATTATTTAAACATTAACAACAGATGCACTTTAATATTATTTTTACTTTATGATATTGTAATATTTGACATTGGCCTTGAAAATCTGGTAGGCACTTCAAAAAGACAGAACTCCTGATTTCCTTTTTGCAAACTATACTGCAATAGCAGCATCCTCATTCTGTTACTGGTAGCATCATTCTTTCTTCTGTTCAGGCCAAATACCTTGGTCCAGAGTTTCTGCAACTTCGGACAATTCTTTGTTGTATAGAACTGTACCGTGTGCATCATACGATATGTAACAGCATCCCGACCTCTACCCACGAGATATCTGTGGTATCTTCCCCAACTGTGACAAGCCAAACACTGTCTCCAGACATTATTAAATATTCCTGGGAGAGAAAAATCACCTCCATTTAAGAGGCACAGCCTCAGAGTTACAACTGACTTGGCTCTCTCTCACGTTCCAGATAAATCTCTCAGCAAATCCTAACACCTCTGATTCAGAACATACGGAAAATACAAGCACTTCTTAGACCTCCACTGTTCCCACCTTGACCCAAGCTGCCATCATCCAAATCCTGGATTACTCCAAGGACCCCTAGCCTGTCTCCTTGCTTCTACCCTTGGCCACGTACATCGTATTCCCAGAGCACCAGCCAGACATACTAACATATAAACTTCTCTAGAAGAGAGAAAACATGGCTTGAGTGATTCCCCATGGTCCATATTTATGACTATAAACTGTGTGTACTATGACTATACATGCTAATATTAATTACAATGAAGACAGTCGTGGCAAATTAGTCTAAATGTTGTAGTGGTAGACCTAATTCAGTCGCACATAAAAGATACTTTCACATTCAGATGATCAATGCAAAGCAAGTACTGATTGAGTGATTACTGTGTACTTAATCCTATAATCAGAGCAGAATTTCAGTATAAGAAGTTGGAGATGAAATAGTATTCATGAAAATATTTCTACTTTGTCTCACAAACAACATTTTAAAAATTGCACTTTTCCTAGAGTGGTTTTTTAGCAAAAGGTTAAAAAAAGTTATGTGAAGCTCTTTTAATTGGTTTCTATGAAAAAGAAGTTTGTCTCAGGGTCTTAAGTAATAAATTTCCAAAAATGATCAGCTACATGTTCCTTTAAATTGAATAATTTTGCATTGATTACAGAGAAAAAAGGAAGTGAGGAGGCAGATCCCAGGGACCCAACTGTGATAATATTAGTTCTTCTAATTATTGAAAATGTAGTTTATAGATACTTTACTCAAGATTAATGGAGAGAAAAAGAGTTTGTTCCTTCTTTTGTCAGACTGAAAAAAAGTCTTAACAAATTGACCAATGAGAATGCAACTGTAAATGAAAAATAATTGAATAATGAGGTCGGGCACAGTGGCTCATGCCTTTTATCCCAGCACTTTGGGAAATCGAGATGGGCAGATCCACTTGAGTCCAGGAGTTCGAGACTAGTCTGGCCAACATGGCAAAACTTCATCTCCACTAAAAAATACAAAAATTAGCTAGGCATGGTGGCATGCACCTGTGGTCCCAGATACTTGGGAAGCTGAAGTGGAAGAATCACTTGAACCCAGGAGGTGAAGGTTGCAGTGAGCTGAGATAGGGCCACTGCACTCCAGCCTGTGACAAAGCAAGACTCTGTCTCAAAATAATAATAATCATAATAATTTGAATTGTGGCATTTCATAAGATTTCTACTTTGTAGTTATCATCTACCCCAGCAATGTTTGCATTTTTCCAACAAAATGAAAATTTTATTCCCTTGCAAAAGTGCCTGAAGGGTAAAATTATTAATTTACCTAATACCCCATCTCCATGGAAGAGCAAGCTGACACAAAGTTTTCTAGAAACTACTCTGTTTTGACTATTTTCCCTTTCTATTCCTTTAGAGACAGAGAAAAGTGTCATTGCTCACTAGGTATGAAAGATTTTCTGTTAATTTCAGCTCACAAGTTCTGAGAAGGGTTAAAAGAGGAAGAAAGTTTTTCTCTTTTTCTTGAAAATAATCCTCTTAAACCTTATGAAACTAAAAAGGAAGAACAAAGTAGACCATTTAGAAAACATTACCTTTCATCCCAAGGTTTCAGTGCGCTTTGCAGATAGCACATTATTAAAACACAATTCTGAATAAGTTCCAAGAAATTCTTCTCCAAATTCCACAGCCACAAAAGTTGAGGCTTGGGGAGATGAAGAAATTTATAGCCCAGAAAAAAAAAATAAAATAATAAGGCTAAGGAAAAACCAAATCCAGCAATTCTTATGTCTGAAAATAATGAGAATAAAATAAAAATACAACAAAAATTATTTCCTTGTTTTAGTCAATAGAAAATTCTTCCAAAACGCCCTTGCAATATTACATTTTTATAATTTATTTCCTTTTTAATTTGGGTTCTATTTTTCACTATTCTACATAAGTTGCTGTAAACTTTTTTTAAAAAGCAACTTACATTCCAGCCATGAATAGTTTCAAGGAACTGTGAAAGGAGCAGGGTTTGTTAAACAACAGTTAGTGAAGCCACTACAGTGTGATTCATATGACAGCCAAGGTTAAATATGGCCACAAATCACCATTATCATGCTTGCATTTTTTTTTAAAAGCTGATTACTTATAAAAATAAGCTTTATTAAATCACTCATATAAGATAAACTAATTGATTCTTAAGCCTGTCTATCACATTAGAAATACAATTATATTACTTTATCTTTCTGCTCTTACATGTGTCAAAATACTTTTAAGCTAAAACATTTTAGCTTAATGTTGGCAAAATATGAATCTGACTTTCGTAAAATGTCATTTCCATTGTTAAATTTTAATTTCAAATTCAGTGGTTCCACAAATTGTTTTGTTTTTATTTTATAAAAGATGGTGTTTTTAAATACATTTCAGAATTGTCTCTAAAGAAAAGTAGGTAGTTCTGTGTTTATGGTTACCACCTTCTCTTACAAGTAAATAATTTACAAAATATATTTTGACCCAAGACTATAGGATTATAAGTGGCCATGCAGTAGCTGTAGGCACATTTTAAAATTGCAATTTGCAACTTTAATGCATTTGCCAGTTAAGAAAACAGCATATTAATTCTATCGGAAGCAACCCAATAAAAGCTGACTTATCAGTTCCTGAATAAAATTGCTTTATTTTATTCTCATAAAAAACTTTACATATTTTATTTAAGGGTACAGTATACTTACTCTTTCAAGGAACAGTTTAACCAAACTTCCCTTTCTTTTTTACAAGGAGTCTCACTCTGTTGCCCAGGCTGCAGTGCAGTGGCACAATCTTGGCTCACTGCAACCTCTGTATCCTGGGTTCAAGCCATTCTCCCACCTCAGCCTCTGAGTAGCAGGTGTGTGCCATCACACCAGCTAATTTTTGTATTTATCGTAGAGACGGAGTTTCACCATGTTGGCCAGTCTGGTCTCTAACTCTTGGCCTCAACTGATCCACCTGCCTTGGCTTCCCAAAGTGCTGGAGTTACAAGCATGAGCCACCATGCTTGGCCCCAAACTTCCATTATAAAGTTTTGATGTCCATGATTGAGAATTACATATAAGTATTTTATCTGGCAGTAATTAAACCAAATATTAACTAAGAATTAAAATTCTTATTCTCCTTTTTTTGTATAAAATTATTTTTCAGTAGCAAGTCCCTAAAGAACATTATTCAATAATAATACTAAATTAATATGATTGCATAACACATCTAATTAAATGTTTATCAGATACCAGAGTATCTGATAAATATTATGGAAAACAGTTATGTAATTATGAGGGCATTTATCACCCTACACTCTCAAATGTAGATAGCTCTTGCAATATGACTAAGTAATCCAGTTGGAATACTGTGCTGTAGCAAAAAACCATTAGATACCTAAATAAGCCTAAAAAGAGTCGCTAAGCTGTATTTCATCATTAGTGAAAAACATCTAAAATATAAAAAATATTCTGAGAAAAGGAAATTTAACTTACAAACTCTTTTATGCAATAAAAGGGAGGAAAACAATTAAAAACAGAATGTCTTATAAAACTATAGCTAATTCTGTATATATTCAATTTAATCACTACATACTTTGTATGAGTTACAGTGTATGTAAATTTTTCTAATATCCAAAACTTGTGTCTGCCAATCCTGTTACTAGTTCTAAGAAGCAAAGTACATACACACGTACACATTTATACCATGTTATATAATATGAAGTTATAAATATGATTATATAACAATATTCACTTTTAAAATGTTAATAGCTAGGATAAGGAGCTGTAGCCAATTGCTTCCCAATCTTCCTACTTCCATTCTGTAGGATACAGGTTTCCATCAGTTACATAAATAGTCTCAGATTTTCTATTACAAAATGTAGATTTAAATATTTGTTTTTGTTTATTAGTCCATGCATATTAGAAGTAGGTGTACAAGAAAGGTCATGATATGTAGCATGAGAGAGGCCTGGGTTTGAATCCCATCTCTAACAACTAGTGACCTTTTCATTGGGGTCATGGCTTTCTCATATGTAGAATAGGATATAAAACCTACATTGTAGGCTTCTTCTACCTACCCATAAATGTTTGTGTTATGAACTGAATTTTGCCCCCCAAATTCATATGTTGAAACCTTAACTCCTCCCAATGTGAGTGTATTTGGAGACAGAACCTTTAAGGAAATATTTAAGGTTACATAGGGTCATAAGGGTAGGGTCCTAACCCAAGTGAACTGTGTCCTTAGAAGAGAGAGACACCAGGCTGTACACACAGAGGAAAGGCCATGTGAGGACACAGTGAGAAGGCAGCTATCTTCAAGCCAAGGAGAGAGGCCTCAGAGAAACCCAAACCCTGCCAGCACCTTGATTTTCAACTCCCAGCATCCACAACTATGTGAAATAAATTTCTGTTGCTCAAGCCACACAGTCTGTAATACTTTGTAATGGCAGTTATAGCAGACTAATACAGTGTGTTTAAATGACTAGTATATTTTTCTGATACACACTGTAGTACCAAAAATGCTAGGTCTACTTCTATTATAATTATAATTATTAATAAGATAAGGAATGAGAGGCCACATATATGGTGTATTTAGAGCATCAGAGTCCAACAAAACATTCTTTGATGATGGAAATATTCCATAATTTGTGCTGCCCAATATATTAGCCACTAGGCACATAAGGCTATTCAGCATATTGAGCATCTGAAACACGGCTAGTGTAACTGGAGAACTGAATTCTTAATTTAATTTAAATTAATTTACAATTGTACTTCCAACACTTTGGGAGGCTGAGGCCGGTGGGTCACCTGAGGTAAGGAATTCCAGACCAGCTTGGCCAACATGGTGAAACCCTCTCTCTGCTAAAAAAAAAATACAAAAATTAACTGGGCATAGTGGCCAGCACCTGTAATCTCAGCTACTTAGGAGGCTGAGACAGGAGAATCACTTGAACCTGGGAGGTGGAGGTTGCAGTAAGCTGAGATTGTGCCACTACACTTCAGCCTGGGCAACAAAGTGAATCTCCTTCTTAAAATAAATAAATAAATTTACATTAAAATAATCACATTTGGTAAATGATTACTATACTGGACAGTACAAATCTAGAGCATCTACAATTTCCTTATGCTATTTTCATCATGTTTAGCTTTTTGTCTAATGTATAATACAATGAAGGCTTCTTTAGTCCTTTTACCAAATTACTAGAAATTAGTCTAGAAACTTTTCCAATGACTCTAATATTATTCATATAAAGAAAATATACAATAACCTCTCCAGCTAGAACAATGATATATTCTTGTTTTATTCAGTTTTTGTGTAATAGAAGATCCCCCAAATCATAGTAATTTTTCATTGTATATTATCATTTATGGTTGAAAGTTTTATCTGACTCTTCCTTGTTTTGGACATAATTTAGCCATGTCTTGAAATCCCAGGTTCATCAATATGAATATTTTTTAGAAAAAAAAGCATTCTATTAATATATATTGATTAATACATATTAATGTGCCTCAAGAGCTCTTAATATGTTGAAGAAAAATACAAATTCAAGGAAAGTCTACACTGAAACAAAAAGCAGCAAGAAAGAAAACCATTATGCTCAACTCTAAAACAAGCAAAAACCTCAGAAAATCTTTTGTTACAATAATCATATAAATATTTGGATTTTTACAAGTTTCTCATTACCCAACCAGCCTAGACAGACTGGCTGCTAATGTAACAATTGCCTCTGTCATGGAAACACACCACATACCACCCCAACTTGTCACCCCCAAATCCACAGTTCCTGCATCCCTCAAAAATGTATGCATCTGATTTCTACTCCTCTCTTTTAATTGTATTATATCATTGATTAGAGGAAAGAAAAAGTATCTCTCATGTCTACAAGAATTGGCTCTAGAATGATTCAGGCACTTCTTACTACAAAGCTTAAAATTTCTCCATTTTCATCATTATTAAATGCTGCAGATATGAGAACAAGTCAAATTTGCTAATCTTTTAAAAATGTTTTCTTGGTCAAAACTCTAGGTGCAAGTCACACATAAACTGGCAATGCTAATCTTAATGATCTTGAAAGCCCTAACTTATATTCTAATGATGGATTGACTTCTCATGAACTTTTGTTAACAAAGAGAATAATACTGCATTTCATGGGCCGAGTCAATAAAGGCATATTTTGGGAAAATAAGATAGTAGAAATATTCCTAATCATTAACATATTCCTTATGAAAATTATTATCACTTTTGCTGAAGTGATATTTCACTAATGGTATCATAAAATAAAGAAGTCAAAATCATCTTATCACCCATATCTTATTGTTCAATGTGAAATAAATGTAGGGAACTTTAAAAATCTCTAATATGAACATTTAGCATCAATTTTTTTTTATCGTAAACATGCAGCATAAAGTCATGCTTTGCTATAACACTAAAATATGTGTGTTGAAGTAGGTAAAAAAAACAATAGGCCATTTTCATTATTATTTTAAAATTATCAAAATATAAGCTGTGCTAAGAAATAAATTTTCTGAGAAAGACTTTAAATTGTTCACTGTCAAAAATTTTTGAATAATTTTTATACTTTTAAGCCCATCTGTTATTATTGTATCTAATTTTGAAAGATCAAAACCCACTTTAGTAAATGATAATTTTTCATTAATCTTAATAACATATCTAATAACAGAAAACCATGAATTCAATCAAATACTTGGCCTTGAAGTAATGTATATGCAGGCAGTCAACAATAAAATTATACAGATGCAAATAATGTAAGAGCACTTACAACCTATTATTAGACAAAAATAGGAAAAACTCAATGTCTTACCATGTTCACAGTTTGGATAAAGACAGGAAGTGAATATTAATAACAAAACACCAGTAATCAGGAGGAATTTTAAAAATTACTTTTAAAATTGTTAAATATTTTTATAATTATTAAGAAGTATACTGAATTTCAAATGGAATGAATTTTCCATTTAGGTGATACAGCAAACGAAAAACTTGGGAAAATCTGGGAGTTTCTTTAATCCTTGTGTGTCCTTCACGTCTCTTCTCCAGTCCAAACCATCAGTAGGTCCTGCCATTCCTACTACAAAAATTATTCATAAATTCACATTTTTTAATACATGGACTGATGAATTAGTCTCCTTACTGATCTTTCCCCTACCCCACACCCAAATCTATGCTACAAAACATCAAGCCACTTGTTTGCTTAAAATTCTTTCATATCTTTTTATTACATTTAGAGCATACCCAAACTTCTTCCAGAGACATACAAGCCCCTACAGGATCTCAGGCCTGCCTCTGTTCTCCTCGCCTGCCACTCCCCATCTTGTTCACTAACTCCAACTTCCCTGAACCTTTTTTCACCTCAGGCCTTTGCATATGCTGTTGCTTCCACCTGGAACATTTTCCCATGCAGACTCTTCTGCAAGGCCAACTTCTGCTTATCCTTCAGGTTGTCCATAGCCACCCAATCTGAACTCAGTCCAAAAAACTAGGTTATCCTGGGACCTTATACTTCTTATGCAGATTTCCTAAGGCAATTCATTGTTTCAAGGCTAATTGCTAATACCCAATTTGCACTTGATTAAAGAGTCTACCCAGGAATATGTGTGTCTGTTAGCAGAAATGACCTTCTTTAGGATCAATACTTTCACAGGTTCCCTTATTGTTCTCAGTACTCATCTTCAGTTAGAATCCTATCTCCTTCTTATAATCTTCTTTGACACATAGCTTACCTCCTTTGCTCACCTATAAATATATAGAGTATAGGGACTACTGCCTATTCATTGTTATATTTGTATAATGCATTTTACATAATATTAATAATAAGTATTGTATTATTCAACTGTAATAACAGCAAGTGCTTATATAAGGCTTACTACAGGAACCAGGAACTGTTCTAAGTATTTGATGTATAGTAACTCATTAAGTGATATGATAGTTAGACACATCAACAATAAGATAGGTATTGCCACTATCCTCATTTTACAGTTGAAAAAAAACTGGAAACTCAGAGAGATTGTTGGCCAAGATTATTAGGCTAGTGATGAACCTAGGGCTCAAACCAAGCAATTTTCTGTTTAGAACAATGTAACATACACATTCAATACTGAAGGAATGAAATAGTTGATAATAATTCATTTCAGGCAATAATCTTGTCTTTGGATAATTTTGTGTAAAAATTGTTGTACCGATTTTTCTAAAGTTTTGCCTAAGACCTGGCTTCTCACTTCTAAAATCTAGGATAACTTTTGCTTCATTGGTAGTAACATCTTTCATGGCACAACCTTTGAAAGGAACACATGCTAGATATTTCTTGAATCACTGCTGGATAGTATTTATGGAATGACCATGTACTTCTTAAATTTATATTGTATATTGGAAAAATATAATGTACTTAATTTAAGTCAGAAACAGGAGAGTTGGTGTAGTGCAAAGAATTCAGGATTTGGAGGCAGAAAGTCTGGGTTTTTGTCCTTATTTCTCCATTGTTACCCATATGACCTTATGACTACCTTGACATCTCTAAGCCTCAATAAGTTTCTCACCTGTAAAAAGAGGAAAATAATGTCTAACAATTAAAAGCATTATGAAGCCTAATGAATATCAAAAAATACAAGAACATTATTAAATAACAATGTTTCAGCTACTGAATATATGTAGGGCATCACGCAGTGCCAGGATATAGTTCACAGTTATTTTATTGCTTCTGCAGTAAATGATAAATGAATGAAGAAAGATGAAGTCTCCATCATGAAATTTGTTTTGGTTTTATTGGACTGGTCTAGTTTCACAGTTAGAAGACATCAAAATTTGAGAATCAGTCTCAACGGCCAGCTCTATGGATCTGAAATGCTGAGAGACCATTAAATGAGTCAAGGACTTTCTAATGGTGGATTAAATCAATCTGTTTATCCAGTAGTAAACAAATACTTTATAATACATTAAATGCAAAGAAGAGTCATTACTGAAGGGGGCTGTGGTGTAGGGGAATAAGTAAGAATGCCTGGGTTTGAGTTCTGGTTGTGCCATTTATAGCCGAGAATTTCAATTAAATGTTAAACACCCCTAATATTGTTTCCTCAGCACTAAGATAGATATAAAAATACCCACAGGACTGTTACAAATATTAAATAGAATAAACACAATGCCTGGTTTAATATGCTGATTAAGACATGAGAAATGAGACATTCAAGAAGAGAGAATCGCTACTGAACTGAAGCCATTCTGTGGCTAGCGAATTGCTCTGTATGCACAGTGCCAGTCACAGATTAAATGTTTTGTAAATACTGTGAAATTAAAGTGTATCATACAGAAAGGCCTTTCCAAGATATCAGCCAAACACTTAGTTCATTTGAAGCCATTTGTAGCATTTTGCTCTAAGAAACAGAATATAAAATACACACACATATTTACAAATGCAATTTAACCCAAAGTTCTGAATGCACATATGTGACATAGTTCTAAACTCCTTTTAGGAAGGTTAATTTCTGTTCGGCAGTTTTGTTAAATGCAAAGTTTTTAAAGGTTCTATTTTAGGATATTTAACTCGGAGTACTGTGCTTTATACAGGGAAATTGAATGGCAGTCATTGGGAAGCTCCCCAAGGACATAATAATTAAGTTCCAGTAGGCAAGAGAGTGTGACCACATTTCCAGAAGGAAAAATAAAGCTATTTTTTGAAAAAATTAAAACAAACCGGCAGAAATTTTACAAATGGAGACATTTTTTATTTATTTGACATAAGTCACAAGCTATCTCCTAACTGAAATCTTCCTATTAAAAACTCAGAGAAAGTAACAGTTTCCACTTGTATGACATATTTGGTTTATGATTTATGATAATAAATGGAAATATTACGCCTTTGACTTGATAGCTTTAGAGTTGTCTATTCTGTCTTGGGTGTTGTGTGGGGTGAAGCTCATGCATCTATTTTCAAAACTCCAGTTTATAATATATATTTAAAGATCCCTGTCATCTGTATTCTCAGCGAACATGCACCACAATTCTTTTTATCTCTGTGAATCTTCTGATTTATTTTCAAACTAGTTTTAAGTAACTGATGTCCCTGTGCACCTCAAACTCAGTGCAAAAGATACTAAATTAATCGTTATAGCTATACTTGAGTAAGAATAATATGCATTATTCAGTAAGATGTCAGAGTAGCAAAGAGAAAAAGATACCTCATCTTAGGACACCTTGGAAGGACTTCTGTAAGATACAACTGATGAAAATTACCTAGCCACCTGCTCTAACATGGCATAGGATCAGGAGTTTCTACCATTAAATAACTGAGTCAAGGTTTTGGTTCTGGGGATAATCTATAAGTGCATACATATTTCCTACAACAGGTGTGAATAAGTGAATGAACTGTATTTATCTGATTTTATTACCTGACTGACTTAGATGCATTTATGCACTTCTTCAATAAAAAAATTTTCAAATGATGGCAACCACTTTTCTAAGGATTGGTGATACAGCAATGACTCTAGAAAAAAAATACCTTCCCATAAAAATCTTACATTCTAGTTGGGGAAAACATATACAAAATGAATAAGTAAAATGTTTAGTACAACAGATGGCAATAAGTTCCATGGATAAAAGTAAAGCAAAAAATGGGCATAGTGTATGGTTATAGGGAGATGGTTCCAATTTTTAAAAGGCTGGTCTTATAATGTTCACTACGAAGGTGATGTTCCAGCAAAGACCACTGATATTTGACGTTTGAGTACTCAGTGTGTCATTATCATGCCAGCACCACTGCCACAGGGGACAGCATCCTCCTGATCAACTACAGTAGAGTTGTTAAGGTGAAAACTCAATTCCACCTTAATTATTGTACTTTATTCTTTGAAGTAAGTATAATTTTCTATTGATTTTAATTGTGAAAATAATGAGGTAACAAGTAAGTGTTTAAATAACTTGTTCAATGTCACTCATTTGTGAGGGGTAGAGTTAGGACTCCAGGCCAGGTCCTCTGACTTTCAAACTTGCACACTTATTACTACAGCATGGTGACCATGGGGGTAGATAACCACAGGCAAATGTCTCAGGACACCAAACCAAGCCAAAGGACAACAAAAGGAAAGGCAGAGGAATGGTAGATAATTTTTCCCAATTTGCTATTTTGCTATGATTGAATTATCTTTGTTTTCACAAAATGCATCTCAATAATTAATTATAGAATTATGCAAAGTAAAATAAATAAATAAATAAATAAACAAATAAAATAAGACTACCATTATGATTACTACTACTGATTATAATCAAATCCAATTTCCTACCCTAAAAACCAACCTTGGGCCTTTGGGGCTAACTATATTGCATGTCTCCCCATTTCAGCTACTAGAAAATGTCATTCAAATTTAAGCTCTGAGCTTTTATCCTACTATCACATAATTTCTTCCCAATTCCTCAATTCCAGTTAGAATTAATCTCTCCTATCCTTATACTCTCAACTCAGTTGCTCAACTTACCAGGATTTCGTGTGTATCTCTTCTTCTAAGTTATGAATACTTACATGGCACAGTCAATGTCTTTTTCATGATTGCATACTACATACATGTGAATACAAGTCTTTACTATATTCTGAATAAATCTTGGTTGAATTCAAATCAAATCACGTATTAGGGAGTACACTTTCAAAAATATAGCAAACACTCTCAATTTCCCAACCAGGCTCTAAATAGCCCTATGGCCAGATCACAATACTAGGTTCCCTTACATTTTTGCAGAAACTTACCTAGTACATGTGGAAGACAAATAAATTAGAGATTACAACAAAGTCATGATATTTAAAAATCATAAACTAGTTAAACAAATATGGTTAATTGGAAATAATTTATACCATGAAGGTCTATGAATACTAATCCTAAAATAGTGCATCTTTGAAAAATGACTTTTGAACTAAAGAGAAATATAGATTGTGGTTCTAAATTGAACTAATGTAGAAAATAATAGTATAGACTTCTTCCAAATTTATATTATCAAAAAGAATGAGAAATTGAACTAATTAGTTGCAATGGGGTTGAGAAAGTTATTTAATTAGTTGCTTTTATTTGAAAACAAAAGAGTAATACCACGTTATATTTAACACTGCTTTTTGCTCTAAAAGCCTGTAATTCTTTTATTACGATGATGATGGCATATTTCTTTAACAGGTCATTTATCAAATGCATATATAACTTATATAGGAAATGTATTCTATAGGTAAATTAGAGATGACTAAATTAATATAATTTATTCTGAATCTTTATTTGATGTTAAAATAATTGTTCAGGCTATGAGGATGATATGGAGCTTCAAGAAATACTAATAATGATAATGACATATGTGTATAGCATCTCACAGACAAACAATGTAAGCTTTTAAAAGATTTACTCTTGCTCTTTTGTAGTTAAATTTTCAACAAAAGTTAGATAATTGTAGTATGTCATTTTCACACTTAATGACTTTGCATAAACTAAATGGAAGTCTTTAAAAATATTTGTATAATAAGATAGAACTAACATCTATGATTTGATACATATCATATCAACAATCAAACACTAAGACATTATTCTGTAATATTGATTCATGGTATATTTTGAAATCACCAAAGAATTAGACTGGTAAATTCAAAACCATTTAAAAGCTATCATATATAGGTTTTTCATAAGCTCTCAGCTGGATTATCAGTCTTTTCTTGTAGGTCTTTAAATAGACAGTGTAGAAAAACATTTTTATGAGAAACACTTATTAGAAGTCAATTTTCCTTCCAATATGTGCTTCTTTTTCACAGTTAAGATGAAATTTGCTAAGCAAGGACATTCAGCACAAGACGGACATGCAGGTTTGATGTCCATTTCCCACTGCCATGCAGCATATGCACATCATTTTTAAAAATCAGTTTTACCATACACAAGTACTATATTCATGCTCAAAGAGGATGAAATAGTACTAACATAAGATATATCTTCATATTTTTCTATCTATGGTACAGTTTCTTTCTAACCAAAAACTGTTCTCTGCTGTTCCTCTTGATTGTCATGCAGATTCTCTCATTTTTAGTTATAAAGCAATAATATAAGTAATGCATCCAATCAAGATTTTTAAACAATCAGAGCTTAAAGAAAAGATAACCTAGGATAAAATTTTATTACCAAACCACCATGATTAAGTCCAATTCATCCTGAAAATTTACTCTATGAAATAGTGTTTGAATTAAATGTGCCAATGACCAGAGCATGAAAATAATTTTGTTATATGGAAATTTTGATTAAGGCATTTGTTTTAAACGACAAACTTACTCTTTGTTATTAAACTGCATGAAATTTTTATCTTAAGCTACAAACTCAAAGTAAACAAACACTAAAGTTTAAAAATGAACAGCTGTCCACTGATTATAACCAGAATTTATCCAAGAGAAAATGTTGAAATGTAATTTTATTGTCTAGGCTAGTCTTTCACTTCTAATGGTCAATTTTTTAAAGTAACAGAGCACTTTCATGATGATAATCATGAAGCCCAGTCTTTACAAAAAGTGTAGAAAAAGAGTTACTAATTTCTCTTGCCATCATCTATAGTTTAGAAGCACATATACATCTGACTGAACCATGACAATTTAACGAGATTTTACCAGATCTTGCAACATCTATATATAATTGTCACATAACTAAAATGAATGCTACACACAGGAATACACTATTTCTTGAAACAGTTCAGAAAAGCTAACTACAAAATGGCAAGAATAAGTATTTGTATATATTATTTAAAAGGTTACACTGTTTGTCTATGAGATGCCATACATATATGTCATTATCATTAATTAGTATTTTTTGACGATCCCTCTTATCCTTACAATCTCAACAATTATTTAAATATCAAATAAAGATTAACATGATACATTCCATTGGTTTAGTTATCTTTATCTTATCTAAATAATAAATTTTTCTATAGAAATTATATATTCATTTGATAAATGGCCCTTTAAAGAAATATGCAATCATCATCATTATAAGAGGATTATAGGCTTTTAGAACAAGAAGAGATCTTAGATGTAATACGGTATTACTCTTTTGCTTTTGAATAAAAGCAGAGTCATTAAATTCTATGCAACTAATTAGTAATGAAGACAGACTTAGATCTCAGTCTTAAAACCAATGAGATGTTCTTTTCATGAAACAAAGCTACCTCCCTCCAAGGTAATAAGGATTGTAATATCTGATCATTATCAAGCAGTGCTTATGGGCCAAGCTCTGTTCTAAGCTCTTTGCTCATTTCTTCTTCACAATAATATGTTGGGTAAATACTTTTAGTTTCACCGTTTTGTAGATGAAAAAACTGAAACAGCAAAGTTTAAGTCACTTGCCCTTCACATAACTAGTAAGAAATTTATCTCTTTTTGACCAAAGAACAACCGTTCCAGAGCCCTTGCTCGAAATCATACGATATTATTGCATATACTTTTAAAAGACTGAACTCTTCACCAAAAATGAAGTCAAAGACATTATCTTTTACTTAGACTGTCCTCCAGTCTGAGATACTTAATAATAACACAATTAAAGATAATTAAATCAGACTTCAGGCTAATCTTTCCTGGACTTACTTGGGAGACTCAAATACACAGCCATCAACGACACTTTGCATATACCCCTACAAATAACAATGAGAGTTCCCACTGTTGATTTGTTCACTTGTGTATTCTTTCAGCAAATATTTGCTGAAAACCAGATATCAAACAGATACTCTTTCAGAGAATAAAATAAAGATCTCTGCTCTTCTACACTTGCACTCCCCTGAGTGGGAAAAAAAAAACACATTGAAAGTGTTTTATTTTATTCCCCCATCAAAGAAATAGTAAATAATAAGCATAAAAAAGTGAATTTTCTAGTATGTTAGAAGGCGATAAATATTATGAACAAAACACAGAAAAATAAATGAAAAATAAAAAAGAAAAGTAAAACCAGGTAAAGCGGTATTTGAAGATGGAGGAGAGTCCAATTTGCAGTTTTAGTGGTGAGATCCTGATAAAGATGAAATGAAGGAAAAAGAAAGAGCTAACCTTGGAGCCATCTGGAGAGAAGGTATTTGAGGAAGAAGGGGACTACTGCAAAGCCTACAAGTAGGATTATGACTGGGGTTTTGATTCACGCCCGAGGAGAGTGATCAAAAGCAGGAGACATAGGAGCTATAGTCAGAGAGATAGTCAAGAAAGTGCAGCGCCTTGAAGGTCACTGCAGGGACTCTTCCGCTTCTGTTCTGAGAATGACAACGGGAATACTGCAGGATTCTCAACAAAGAAGTGACGTGATCTGACTTAAGTTTTGCAAGAATCACTGTCTCTACTACATGACTTTTGTGACACAAGAACAGAAGCAGGGAGATGAGAGAAGGACTTTTGGTCATCTATGTAAGAAATGATAGTGGCTCAGACACTCTCAAGGGTGGTAACAGTAGAAGTGTAAGAAGTGTTAATATTTTGGATATATTTTGAAAGTGTTCCTGCAGGGTTTTTTGTTTTCATAAAATACATGTGAGTTACTGTGAGATATGAGAGAAAGAAGAGTCAAGCGTGACTCTCAAGTTTTTGGTCTGAATAAACTAAGAAAGACGAAACTGCGTTTAAAAGTTTAATGATGTACAAAAAAAGGGCAGATTCAGTACAAGAATGGTGTTGCACACCTGAGTCCCCACTACACACAGGGCTGAGCTGGAAGGATCATTTGACACCGGGAGTTTGAGGCTACAGTGAACTGTGATTGTTCTACTGCACTCTAGCCTGAGTGATAGAGTGAGATACTATCTCTGTTAAAATAAAAAAAGATTTCTCCAAAGCATGGAAGGTAAACCAGGAAGTTATTAAATTTTTTTAATAACTTAAATAATTTCTTTAGCTATTTTAGTTATTTCCTTAATAACTTAAGTAAATTTCTTTTAGTTATTTTAACTAATAATTAAATATCTTTGAGTTTGGATTTGTGAAATGAATTCTCTATTTGCTTGTGTGCCGCATTTCTGATTTATCTTATATCCAAGTATAGGAGCCAAAAATTGTTTTATAATTTTATCAATATACTTTTTGAATTATCCTTCAATTAATATAAGTTACTCTATGACCTTTGTTTGTGACAAAAACAATCAAATCCTGACTATAGACTATATTTATGCAAATGCAAAGACATAAATGCATTTAAAGAGGCAGTGAGTATAAAAAGGGGATAATTACCTACTAAATAAGCGTAACTCTTTTATTCAGTTGAAGAAATGGTCACAAACAGATTACAAATCCTTTGAGGGCAAAGACTATGACCTATTGATTGTGAAAAGCAATATGAAACCTAGGGTAGTCTTTGACCTGGTAGAGTTTCTTAATAAACTCTAAAGTATCATGAAAATCCTTAAAATCTTAAGGTAGGATGTTTTAAAATGTAGGTATTATTTAGGTATGGCAAGGCCAAGAGATTAGATGATGACTGCCATTGGAAAGACAGTTTGTTATGGCACAGATCCCAGAATGGGGGCATGCCATGCCACAGGGGGCCACACAGGGAAGGCCAGGGTTGGTCAGGAGGCAGACAGAGTGGGATGGAGAGAGCAGGTGGAAATATGGGTAAAAGTCTTTATTATGATTTCCACAGGAAGAAATGGGAGGGACAGAGTAAGTAGGTTTAGAATTGGTTAGTTTGGATACTTTCAGTGGGTTATGGGACATTGGGGCTCTCTAATTAATAGTTATCTGGTACCTGGCCCTGGTGTGATAAGGCAGGTGGCTAATGGCCTCATAGTGTAAGCGTCTGATAAAGGAATTTGTTGATGGTGTGGGCTCTGAAATGGATTATCAGAATTTGAAAACCATGCTCCAGGGCCAGTCCTTTCCTGTCTTCAGGGATTAGCTAACTCGGGGAGGAGTTGATTCAAAGAGGCCATAGCTCCAGGATTCAGAAGGCCCCTAATGTCAAAGCATCAGGATACAGACAATAAAAAGACACAGTTAGCACACAGGAATTGCTTTATTTTCTAGAAATTTGCCATTGTGTTATTTATTAAAGAACTGAACAATATTTCTTACTTTTTCAACCTCTCATCACGGTATATTAGCCTAGTCTTACCTTTTGCCTTGAAGCTGTTGCAAAACTGTACTACAATCTGAATCTTAGAAAATCTTTCATAATTTTAGGAGTACGTAATGAAAAAAGGCAAACTTTCATTTTCCTTTTTACCAATTATTTCCTCCAGTAAGTAGACATACATATTTAATATGACTTGTTTTTAAATGAAAAACTATTTTGTGCAAAAATATAAAACAAAAAGAAATCATAGAGTCTTTTTAATATTATTGATTCTTCACTGATTCAAAGGACATTCAGAAATTACTTTTTCCTAAATGGAAACGTCTTGGAGCCAACTTTGAGAATGTGTTACCTATTTAGGCTTACCAAACACTGGACAAGGTACGAAACGATCCAAATCCTATTCTCCTTCTTTTCTTTGCCTGAGATTTAGATTGGGTACCTTTGATCCTGGATGTTTTTTTAATAAATATAATACTCAGGATGACACTTTCTACATGAACATAGGCTAAAAAAATGCACTGAGATTCTAAAATTTAGTGAAATAATAATACAAAAAATTGTACTGAAATAGATAACACTGAATTATCAGTGGCCAATCTATATCAAAGCTGAGTGAGAAATAAATTATATCTAAGAGTGTGATTAAAGATAACAGTGGTCATATCTGATTCTCAGTTCCATGGGCTACATTCTCCTTCTTTTGGGACAATCATAGGACAATTTGGGGAACATGCAACAAGAACAGAAATGCGCAGTACTGAATCATAAAAGAGATGCTCATTTCTTTAGATAAATATTAGCGACAACTCTCTAAAATGTATTCTACCTCCATTCTTCAGGTCCATGTCCATGTAAGATAACAGAAGGCCTCTGCAAACAGTGGTAATAAGATTCTGAAAGTGAGTACCATGAGATTATGTCAGTGACCAACCCAATGCCTAAAGAAGTAAAGCAAGAGCAGTAGGATCTTGTCTTTAATTCACCAGTATGCTTTGCTCACTAGTCTCTCCTTAAGAGAATTATTTACTTAGTTTTATTTGAAGAAGAGGGTGTTCAGTAGTAAAGAGTAAATGGGCAGAGGATATCTCATATCTACCCGTGACAGTACGCTCTACTAATTAAGTGTAAACTGAGACAAGCTTCTGGAGACTCTTGGTTCTCACTGATCCAGCCTGGTAAGGTGCCCATATTGTGGGCATCCACACACATCCACATACACAAAATCAAAGATGATGTCACTATTAGAGAGGAAAGGAAATAAAGCAAGAATATACAGTCCTTTGTTATTACAATGAACAGTAACGGGGTTTTCTTTAGGTTTAAAATAAGTTGCTATCTGTCACAGAATCTCTCTTCCTATAACCACTGGACGGTTTTGGAGAAGTCACATGTCAGCTGAAGAATGCATACTTTAGTTTTTCAAGTGATGCCAAAGGTGTTAAGCAAGAGAATATTAAATTACAAAAGGCTTTTCTCTAAATTCATTGGAACAGCTGAACTAAAACCACTAAGTCAGGCAGAATTTTATTCAGAAGAAGTTGTATCATGTAACACGTACAAGTCTAATAAGTATCATTTAATGTGGTATTTTATCTAAATAAAGTATTAGAAAACTAGCACGAAATTATTTATCTAGCTAAATCACCACAGCAGTTCTTAAATCAAGGCAGAGCTACAGTCATGAACATACAAGACCATCATGATAGTTAAGATGGAGGTGGAGATGAGACAAGTTATTACAAGGCTTTGCCACATTCCTGGCCTGCCCTGGTGCTGTTTGCTAAGGATACAGACTGGGACAAGAATGTTGTATGACTGAGATGGTTAGTGGCATAGCAGAAGCTTCTGCTCAGGAGACAAGGCAAAGAGAATGTAGATTTTGAATAAAGCCTAGGAACAGGAATGCAAACCACAGTCCTAGTTCTGAGCAATTATCTCCTGTGTTAATACATGTTCCTTTTAAAAAGAACAACCTCAAATATCTCTTTGATCTAATTTAGCCTGTATAACAGGAATATTGATGTGAGCCAAATATGTATTTTTAAATTATCTAGCAGTTGCATCAATAAGAGTAAAAAAAGTGAAATTAATTTTAATAATATACTTTATTTAATCTAATAGAAAAAAATATTTTTATTTCAACATCATTATGTATTGAAAATATGAATGGACATTTTAAATTCTAATTTTGTATAAAGTTTTTGAAATCAAGTATCTTTACCAACATACAACATGTCTCAATTCGGACATATTTCAAGTGCTCAATTAGCCCCGTGTGGCTAGTGGTTACAATATGTGGCTAGTGACAACATACATTTAGATGTTGCCATCTATTATTGAGGAATACTTAGAAGGTAAATATATGTTCAAGAAACAATGCAGTTGAATGAATACCTAAAGATATATCAATTAACCTAAGACATCTATTCTTCATGATCTCCACTACACCTTTCATTCGTGGTCAAAATTTGGGATTACACAGACCAAAAATTTGATGCGAAAGATCTTTGGACTATTAACAACTTTGGCTCATATCAGTAGATCTGAACTATGATTTTAGTCATAGCTACACTACCCAGGAGGATGGTCCAGGGCAACCTATCCCAGTTTCAGACACCTTATGAGTATGCATCAATTCACAATTATACCATTAAGTGTAAATGAAAAATGCATGCACTTCTAGGTAACACTGGCTATCTATGCCACACACGTATTTAATTAAGTTTTTCAGTTGCACTTGGCTCCAGATTTAATACTGCTTGCACATCTAGCAATGCAGAAAAATTATTATATATCCTTTAATGTGACATTTTGGGGGACATTCTAAGAATATATGCTCATTCTCTCCTTTGAAAAATTATCTACTAAGTGCTTATCATGTCTATAAGACAGCAAAACACTGAGGGTAAGATAGCAGGAGTGCAGATTCATGCCAGTAAGAGCCTACAGTTTGGTTTGGAGAAAGATACATATCAAATTACTGTATATTATTAGTGCAAAAACTGGCATTAAAAAAGAGAAATTAATTGGCCTTGAATCTGTCAGGAGAGATTTCATGGAGAAATTTACACTTGCAGTGGGTCACAAGGCTGATGGATTTGGGTTAATAATTCTGAATTGTGGTATTTCCACTGCATTTTCAGAGGGTGAGGGTAAGTACAGCCTAATTTAATTAGCAATTTTGTGTCAAGGGATAACAGTGATGGCTAATATTGTGTGTGTGTGTGTGTGTGTGTGTGTGTGTGTGAGATATTCCCAACAAGTCTATGAGATAGGTACTATTAATGTCTTCATTGTACAGATGAAGAAGCTGAAATACAGAGAGTTTAAATGACTAATGTCTACAGAGCAAGAAGATACATGATGACTTGAGGTTGCGTACTTTGAATTCAAAGCAACTGTAGAACATTCAAGTGTCAGGGCATCCTGAACTAGAGCACCTATAGGGTTGAGACTGCAGATATTATCTTGTGAACGAAGCTTGTATTATTAATTCACTGTAAGAAAGCATCTGAAGAGAAGAAGTGTGAATCCAACACTCTGGGAAACACTCAAAGTTATGAAAGAAATCTGAGAAGGCAATAAAGAGAAATGATGTATTAAAAGAAAACAAGAAAAGTGTAATATTATGGAATCTAAGGAAGGAAGAGTGAAGGCCAATCATTTCAAATGATGCAGGAAATTAAGGAGAATAAGGCAAGATAAACCTGTGGAATCTATTTAGAAGAAAAGGTGTAGGGAAATTTTTATAATGTGCATTAGTTCACTTACAGAGTAAATAATTGGCTATGTTTAAAACAAAATTTTTGGAGAGTTCATGTCTTAAAAAGCTGTATTATTAGTACCTATGAAAAGACAGAAAATAGATATTGTCTTAGAAACTCCGTTGGTAAGATTTTTTTTTTAATAAAAAAAGAAATTAGATTTAAAGCAAATTTAAAATCCTTTGTACAATCAAACTGCCTGCTTTGGATTGTTCGTCGGGTATGCAATGAAGACCACTTCACCTTGTAGTCTAGCAGTTAACTAAGTACTCTGGTTTCTTTATGATGCAAAAATATCAGGAGAGTAAGTTAAGAAAAACCTATAGATTTCAAAGAATTTCAGGGAATTCAACAAAATTGGAAGGTACTTCTCAGGGAAATGAAGAGAAAGTAAGCTATACATAAAAGAGACAATGAAAATAAGCCCTTGGTCTGAAAATTTTGATATGGTGCAACAAAGGAGAGACCTGCAACAAAAGCTAAAAAGAAAAATAAAAATTCCTTGAACATCTTCATTCACAAACTAGATCACCTGATGATGGAGAGGCTGGGAGTGAATGTGTTAGTAAGGTCTTTTCTGATTAAGAAAGAAGTGGGTAACTATGGCAGGTACACATCAATGTTTTGGCACCATGCTTTTTAGGCAGGAAAAGTCTTCATGTTTCTCCATTTTCCATAACAAAGTTTTGAATCCAGAAAGCAGAAATGGAAGAAGAGCTGGTGATTTAGAAGGACATTAAAAAGTAGTTTTTATACTCACTATGAAAAATCCTTATAAAAGAAAAATCATATATTACTCTTGGAAGCAGAAATAAATAGCTGAAAATCAGTGATAACTTGAAGTGCTCCTTTAAAACTAAGCACAGGTGGGGTTCTCCACCTGATCTGAAGATGTATAGATCTAAGGATTCAGGAATGTCTGGCTAGGCCTTGAGGATGAATAAGATGTGAGTATGTTTATTTAATCTATAAGGAAAAAATGAGAAATGAGAAATAATCATAGGAAAAGAGAATATTCTTTTTAAGGAAAGTAGACAAGCATCAAAGGGTGGTAATAATTCTAAGCATCTCAGGAGTTTATTACTGGAAAGGTCTTTTGGTCCATGCATTGAAGTCTGAGACATAGGGCAAAGGCAGCAGTGGAAAAGAATAAAACTTAAAGGACTGACACCAGTGGTAGTTTCATAGAAGATGGCAGTATCTTAGGAAGAGAGGTCCAATCCAACACTGCTGGATATCAGAAGTGATATTTTTGCTTAAGCAAGAATGAACAAGTGTTTATTTTGTGCACCTGAAAGAATAAAATGTAGGAGATGAAGCAAAGAGGAATACAAGAGTGGAAGAAACTGACAGATACTATTTGGGAGCAAAAGAGAATAATGCATTGAATATACAATAGACATCTTCTGAAAATGACCACCAGGATTTGGACATAATTGAAAACGTACAAGTTCCCGAAAATTGAGAGAAAGCTGAGCCAGAGGACTCGTATGTTTGCTATTATCATGATCTTAATTTGCCTCCAGGCTGAAATTAAAAGTAGAGTAATTAAGGAGTGTTAGTTATAACTGGAGACAGAACAAATTTACTGAATTGAGTAACTCTATGGAATATTAATTATATAGTGCTCATAAATTCTGGAAGCAAAACTTTTAATACTGAGACAAGTTATCTTTTTATTTCCCTATTACATATTATGTACATCAACATGTAATATTCATTGATTGAAAGGGGACTAAATAATTTGTAAGTTTTTTTATCCTTTAGTTGAATTAGACTGCTAATTACTACATGCAGAACCTCAGATGCATAACTGCAAGTATAATGTCAAGTCATTTACATTGGAGGAATTGTAAATCAATATCTTCTGAAGGGGGAGTGTTCCTGTAGAATATGGCTGTGGACACAACTGAGGAGTTACCAATAACAAAAATCAAAGAAAAATTTACTTGGAAAAAGAAAAGTATATGATTCACAGGGTTCCATACCCAGAAGAATCTGGTTGCCTAGTCAATTTGCAAAATCCAGAGCTTGACTTTAGAGAGGAGAAATCAGGCACCCAAAATATTTTAGGAAGCACGTAACAGCCTTAACTATCCTAAAAGTATCTCTTTTGAACTATTAATTTACAATAGTTAATTAAAAGTAAATAAAAGCTAAATTCTTAATCTCAAGATGAATTCTATTTTTCCTTGATCTTGGTGGGTGCTTCTCACCCACCTTCTGGGTATAAGGTAAAATGGCAAGATATTTAAAGATTGTAAATATCACTCTGCTAGAAGAATTTTCTTGGCAAGAAATTGTGTATTTTATATGTAGCAAAATAAATTGAGAGGTCAATCCAAGGAGTAATCTTCACTGAAATTGTAGGACCTTGCAGATGCCTAGAGTTAAAAGAAACTGCCCAATTTAGGCAGCACAGATCTATACTAATGGAAGTTACCACATAAATAGTAGATGAGAAAAGAGCAGACTATATGCTAATTTGTCAAAAATCATTTGTACTGGGTAACTTTCTAAACATTCTGAAACAATCCAAGAAAGCAAAGCACATGCCATACCCATGTATAATTTACACTCAGATTGACAGGAAACTCACGTGTACATCAAGAGGGCAAGAAAGTCAGAGAGACAGCCGAAGAAATGCCAGCTAGTAACAAAAGCAAAGGAAAACATAGCCATTCAGATGAACTGTTAATAAGAGAGGTGCCAAGATTTTCATACGGGCAGACTGGTAACACTATAAGTACATATGCACTAAGCATTTTAATAGCCAGGTTTCACTAAGAGATAAAAACAGTAGGTGCTAGACAACACTGTCCTCATTATTATGTTTTCCTTAAGCCAAGCATACATATATATATAAAAAAAATGTTATCCATTGGAACAAAACCCAAAAGAAAAAAAAATTAATGAGCCTAATATATTCTAAGTAAATAATACTGTTCCTGGGGTAATTAGCATCCTAGAATATCTGCTATCTCATTAGGGAAAACAAAATCTAATTTATCTCCTGATATTTTAAAACATTTATATATAGATCTATAAATGACACTTGTGTGAAGAAACACATAGCACAAGGTAATTGTAATTGCAAAGCAAAATGGAGCTTGAAGAGGCAAGCATTTTATTGGACACTGCCATTAGACATTAATTTGCTATTAATTAATGCAGACTTGGCAGCTAGACTGCATGCTTCTTAACTGAAAATCGAATTCTAATTAACCATTGTATATATATCATATAAAAGGCTGAAAACACAATGAGACCATAGGGATGTTTTTCTTTTAAATTACCTTTAACAAGTATGTATAACCTACCTTAGGTTCTTGTTATTATATAAAATCCAATGAAATGGGGTTCTGAAGCCTTACTCCAATAAAATACAAAAAAAAAAATGCCTATGCCTACTGCCCCAAGTATCTCTCTTTATTCTTTTACCAATAAAAGAAAAGAAAGGTTGGGGCAACACGTGTTACAGTTCTCCAGTTATGTGACACATAGCTTAAGATGAGAAAAATTTTCTCTCAAAAAGGTCAGGCTTTATGTGTGGCAGAAGCTGCTAGTTGTCTATCAATATATATTTTTCATTCTTTTAAATAGTAATATAAGCCAGGTTTTTATATAGATCTGAGGCTATATAGAGATCAGAGAACAGATGGCAAGAAAACAAAAATAGATGAATCATGAGCTAATGAAGTTCAGAAAATGAGTAGAAGAAAAAAATGAACACACCAGAAAAAACAAATTAGAAACAGTTAAATGGTCTATAAAATGACAGATGTGGAAATCAAAGGAACAAACAAGATATTAAAATATAAGTTCAAGAAAACTGTCCACAAATAAAAGAATAATTGGATCTATGGATACAAAAGACATACTCAGAACTATTTCACATGTAGGTGTATTCTAGTTACATTAAAGTACTTGTAAAGAAAAAATTATTTTAATAGCTAGGTAAAAAGATCAAATCATTTTTAAGGGGCTAAAAATCAGTTTGACCTAAGTTTTCTCTATCACAATATTCAACATTAGACGATAGTAGAAAACACGGTAACAAAGATCTCAGACGTAAACTATGACACACAATTTTTTTCACTCAAACTGTTATTCAATAGATAAATTTGTTTGAACAAGCAAAGCCAAAGAATATTGTTATAATCTCAACTTGAAAAAGTAAATTGAGTAGTCATTTTGTCACATGGGAAGGAACAGAAAATCTATAGCAAAATGATTAGAAGGGAACATTGGATCTATTTAACTAAAACATGTGGGGATTAAGGTTGTATAACTTTTTATAAATGTTATGCATTCTGAAAATGCTAACAAAATGACAGTGAGATAAAGAGAAAAGGCTGGAAAATTTTTAAAATGGGAAGTTACTTTTCTCTTACAGCTAAAATGATATCATCCAAAGACTAATTGGAGAAGTTTCCATTTATTTAACAACATAGATGTATCTATTAAGAAATCTAACATTATCAACTACAGAGTGTGGAAAAGGAAGGGTAGTGAGATAAATATGTTAACATAATCATCGCCTCTTTTAAAGAGTAAACAGATATTATAAAATATAGAGAATTAAGAATTTATATATAAATTTCTAGCTTAAAGATATCTACTCAAGTGAAACTTTTTTTATCTTATCAGAAAAAGTACACACAAACTAAAAGAAACACAAGTGCAAAGAGCAAAACTTTGAAAGGAAGTATTCTATATAAACTTAAAGCATAATGTAAAAGAACATGACATATTTCTCACATCAATCATATCACTATATTGTAAATGGGCTAAACTCAACTATTAAGTATTTTTTAAACTAACAAATTAGAAAATAAAATGTAACTCAGTTATATTCTGATCTCAAAATAGGTATAGACTTAAACCCTCAAAAATCAACTACATGAATCCTAAATATATTTCAAGAATAGAATCAGCAGGGACAGTGTTTCCTGATAACCATATAATAAAACTAGAAATTTACAAGAAAATGAGTTAAAAAGAGCCAAAAAATAAGAAGTTAAAAATCAAACAAATGAATTAACTTTCTCTTAAAAAATTCATGATTCTTTTTTGTGTTTAATATACAAAAAAAATTATTTAGCCATGAATCAATAGCTTATTTCAACATAGAATTGTTTTATAATTCTATGAATTTTTAATCCCTCTCAATATAATTCAGCCTTATACCTGGCTGAATCTTACTCCCTATACAAATCCCAGCATAAACAAAACTGTCAATGTTGAATATGCTACTCTATGCTCTCAGAGCATTTTCAGGTTCCCAATTATTATTTTTTTTTAAAAAATGCATGTTTCAAGGATGAAATGAAAACTTAAAATTTTAGAACATGTAGAAAAATACCAGCATTAAAATTATTACCTAGCATAACTCATGAGAGATACTGAACAGAGACTAGAAGGATAATAACACCTTAAATAGTTACATTAAGCTCACTAAATTAAATTAACAAATACATATGAAAATTTTAAAGCGAACAACACAAGAACTCAAGGAAAACCAAATTGAGGAATTAATAAAAATATAAGCTGGAATAAATAAACTTTAAAAAACTGAAAAAACCCAAAACTATTAGAAATCACTATTAAAGTAGCAATAAAATAAAGCATTAGCTAAAGTCAAAATGAAAAGATTCACAAGAAATTACTTAGCTGTCTCCATAAAAATGCATTTTATATCTAAATTAAGTCACTAATAATCGAGATAATATAATTTATTAAACATCACCAGAAAAGATAGAAAATCTAAACCACCCAATTTATAAAAACAAAAAGAACGCGTTTTGAATGCTACCCTAGACAGAGTACCTTGTGGTTATACAGGGAATTCTACTAAGCCTTCAGAGAGCAAATGATTCCAATGTCCTTGATATTATTCTGGAGCAGTGGTTTTCAAACTTTAGTGTAAATAAGAATCATCTAAAGAGTTTAAGATACAGTCTAATAATCCCAACTCCAGAAGTTATAATTCATAGATCTGGGATGAGGCCATAAATTTGTATTTCAAACAAATTTCTAGAATAGTAGTTCTCAAGAAGTGGAGATGCTGCCCATCAGGGGACATTTGTCAATGTCTGGAGACATTTTTTATTGTAGCAACTGTGTGCTGTGTGGCAGAGTGCTAACAGCATCTAATATGCAGAGGCCAAAGATATTTAACAATATATTTAACAATATCTTTGGCCTCTGCATATTAGATGTTGTTAGCACTAATCCTACAATGCACACAACAGTCCCCTCTCAACAAAGAATTATGTGACCCAAAAGAAAGAGGTTTAATTGGACTTAAAGTTCCAAATGGCTGAGGAAGCCTCACAATCATGGTGAAAAGCAAGGAGGGGCAAGTCATATCTTACATGGATGGTGGCAGGCAAAGAAAGAGTGAAAGCCAAGTGAAAGGGGTTTCTTCCCATAAAACCATCAGATCTCGTGAGACCCATTCACTACCATGAGAACAGTATGGGGGAAACTGCCACCATGATTCAAATTTCTCCCACCAAGTTCTCCCACAACAATAGAAATTATGAAAGAAACGACTAAAGATGAGATCTGGATGCGGACACAGCCAAACCATATTAATAGCTATTCTTATTCACTAGCATATTGTTTATGATTACTTTCAAGTCACAATGGCTCAGTAGTTGCAGTAAAGACTATGGCTGGCAAAGGTTAAAAATATTCAGTATCTTTTCCTATACAGAAAAAAGTTTGACAAACTCTGTCCCAAGATGATGAAAATAGGAGACAAAGGAAGCCTACGTCCCTGAATTTTTCCTTGAGAAGAGGCCTCTCATCCTATCATATTGCATTGAACTATACTGTAAAGTAAAAACTTTGTTTTTTTTTTTTAAGCCACTGAGATTTGGTGTATATTTCGGCAGTTAACTAGTACTAAATACATTAGAAAGGCAAAATTATGACCAGATATGATTGATTACTGGTAATAATCAAGAGGACCAACTGAAAATTTGTAAAACATGAAAAGAGACTATATTAAGGCAGCTGGGTACAAAATTAATTACAAAAATTAATAGCATTTATATATACATAAACAATCAACAGCACTGTGTAGGTGTTGGCAAAAATTTCTCTGAAGAATTAAATGCTTGCTTATAGCCATTACCAGAGGGGGGGGAAAAAAAAGAATTAGATAGCAAATATTTTGAACTTACAATTAAGAGAAAAAGACCTTTCCCCCATGAAATTGCAACAAAACTGACAAATGCCTAAGTAAATTTAAAATAAAGTGAAGATCTATTTGAAAAAAAATTAAAGCATAACTTGGAGATTCCAAAAGAGCCTGAGATATATCATTTCTTGATTGAAATACCTAAATTACGAAGATATTAATTTCTACTAAATTAATCTAGAATTTTAATTTATTTCCAATAAAAATATATTTTTTCCACCTAGACAAGCTAATTCTAAACGTTAATCAGAAATATCAACATACAAATGTAACAAGGATCTATACTTCATGCTTTACACCAAAATAAATGCAAGATGGATCAAAGAAGTGAAAGTGAAAATAGAAAACAAACGTAGTAAAGGAAATTAAGAGCAAGTTGTTTTAATAATCTGAGTATGGAAGACCTTTTAAAGTATGATGCAAAACCCAGAAAATTTCAACTGTATAAACTGAACCACAAACATACTCTCTTTCTCTCTCTCTCTCTCTCTCTCTCTCTCTCTCTCTCTCTGTGTGTGTGTGTGAGTGTGTGAGTGTGTGTATATACACATGTTTGTGTGTGCGTATATATATGTGTGTGTGTGTATGGCAGTGACTAGTATAAGCACTGTTAAAGAAGAACAACAAACTGGGGAAAATATTAGCAATATGTATCACAGACCAAGACTAATACATAGAAAGCTCCTATAAATCAACAATTAAGGGCTAATATTCTTTTTTTCCCCTCTAAGTAATTTTAAATGACCTGTCCTTGAGCTTGCTAATTATTTATTCTTCTTGACCTAGTCTGCTGTTGAATCTTTCTATAGAACTCTTCAGTTCAGGCATTGGGGTTTTCAGCTGTAGAATATCTGTTTGGTCCTTCTTTATTATTTCTGTTCTTTGTTGAAGTTCTCATTTTGTTCATATGTTGTTTTCCTGGTATCATTTAGTTGTCTATTTGTTCTCCTATAGCTCACTGAGCTTCTTTAAGACTATGTTTTGAATTCTTTATCAGACAATTTGTAGATTTCCATTTCATTAGGGTTGGTGACTGTTACTTCATTTTGTTCCTTTGATGGTGTCACATTTCTATGATTATTCATGATCATTGTCGCTGTTCATTGGTGTGTACACATTTAAAGAAGTAGTACCTCTTCCAGTCTTTACAGATTGGCTTTGGCAGGATAAACCTTTACTAATCAGCTCATCCAGAGATACTGAGCAGGACAACTGTTGGGGTCTGTGACAGGCTTTCAGCTGGAGTCTTCAAATGGGCTGGCATGGCGCCTAGGTCTGCAGAGGGATGCCTAGAGACTATGTCCACAGGAGCCAACCGGATATCTAAGTTCATGGGTGCCAACCATATGAAGATCTTTTTTTTAATACCTTATCTAACATAACACATTATCAAACTTTTTGATTTTTGGTCATCTGGTGCAATAATAATTTAAAATATTTTATTTGCTTTTTCTATTATAAGATACCCAGCAAGGCTGTCCATCAGAAACAAAGGAGAGAGATAATTTCCCACACAAACAAAAACTATGGGAGTTTTTACTACAACAGTTTCACAAGAAATTCTAAAGGCAGTTGAAACAAAATGATGCTAACAAACAATGTGAAAACATATGTAAGTATAAAACTCACTATGAATTTATGAACATAGTCAAATTCAGAAGACTCTATTACTGTAAGAATAATATGTAAACCACTTGATTTTAGTGTAAATTTTAAAAGTCAAAAGTATTAAGTATAGTGACAGGAATTTGCTAATGGATACGCAATAGACTAAAGATATAAACTGTGATACCAATAACATACTACATGAGGGGAGGGGAAGTTAAAGTATAGAGATTTTTGTATGTGGTTGAAGTTACCTTGTTATGAGCTAGCAATAGACTGCTACAACTATATGAGGTTCTTTGATAGCCTTGTGGTAACCACAGAGAAAAAAACTGCAGTATTTTCACGAAAGATAAAGACAAAGGAATTAAAATGTACCACTACAAAAAGAATCATCACATCACAAAGGAAGTCAATGAGAGAGAAAGGAACCAAAAAATTATAAAGCAGAAAAAAATTAAAAATTACCTATTAATAATAAATTCAAATATAAATGGATTAAAATTTGCAGTCAAAATACATAGAATAGCTGAATTAATAAATAACAACATTCAAGTATACTCTGCCTATAAGAAACTCACTTTTGCTTTAAAGACACACATAGATTAAAATGAAAGAAGGAAAAAGATATTTCATGCAAATGTATTAAAAGAGAGCAGAAGTGTCTATACGTACATTGAATAAAATAGAATGTAAGTCAAAAACTCTCATAGGAGACAAGGAAGTTAAAGGGTCAATTCACAAAGAAGACATAATAATTGTAAATATATGAAAAGCCAACATCAGAGCACCTAAATAAATAAAGTAAATTGTAAGAAAACTGAAGAGATAAATAGCAATATAATAATCACAGAAGATTTCAGTGTCCCACAATCAACAATGGGCAGATTATTCAAACAGAAAATCAGTAAAGAAACATTGGATGTGAACAACACTATAGATAAAATGAACCTATTAGATGGATATAGAATATTCCATCCAACATTAGCTGTATTCTTTCCATCCAATACCAACACATTCTTTTCAAGCATGCATGGAACATTATTCACAATATAATATATTAGCCCACAAATTGAGACAACCAACTTAAGAAGACTGAAATCATATCAAGTTTGTTTTCCAACTGCAATAATATGAAATAGAAAATCAATAACAGGACAGAGGAATTTCAGAAAATTCAGATATAAAAAAACTAAACAACATGCTCCTGAACAATCAATAGCCAATTGATTGCTCCTGAACAATCAATAGTCAAAGAAAAAATTAAATGGAAATTTAAAAATATCTTAACCAAAAGAAGGAGAAATAACATACCAAAATTTGTGGGATGTAGCAAAAGAAGTTCTAAGTGGGAAGTTTACAGCAATAAACGCTTAAAAATGAAACTGAACTCCTATCTCTCACCATATACAAAAATTAACTGAAGTTGATTAATGACTAAAATGTAAGACCACAAACTATAAAAATCATTAAAGAAAATCCAAGAAAAATTCTTCTGGACATTGGCGTGGCCAAAGAATTTATGACTAAGTCTTGAAAAGCAAATGCAAAAAAAAAGAAAATTGACAATTAGAAGCTAATTGAACTAAAGAGCTTCTGCACAGCAGTATAAACTGTCAACAGAGTAGAAAGATAACCTACAGAATGGGAGAAAAATTTGCAAATTATACATCTGATAAAGGACTGATATCCATAATTCATAAGAAACTTAAATAAATCAACAAGAATAAAAACTCCATTAAAAAGTAGATAAAGGATGTGAACAGACACTTCTCAAAAGAAAACATACAAGTGGCCAACAAACATATGAAAAAATGCTCCATGTCATTATTCATCAGAGAAATGCTAATTAAAACTACAATGAGAAAGAAAGGGTTCAAGAAAAGATTTGGAAAAACTACTGATTGGGTACTTGCTCACCATCTGGTGATAAGTTCAATAGAAGTCAAATGCTAGCATTATACAATACACCTATGTAACAAACTTGCATATGGATTCCTTGAATCTAAAACTTAAAAATAAAAATGAAAAAGAAGAAACATCTCAAATAAGTAACCTAAGATTATCTCTTAATGAACTAGAAAAGAAAACAACTTAAGCCCAAAGGTAGTAGAAGATAGGAAATAATATCACATATACCCCAAAACCTAAAATGCAATTAAAAAAAAAAGTAAAAAAAAAATTTTAAATTCCTTTTAATCACCAAAAAAAAAAAGATAGGAAATAATAATGATCAGAGCATGAAATAAAAATAAAAGTAGAAAAAATTAATGAAACTAAGAGTTGTTTTTCTGAAAAATCAGCAAAATGACAAATCTTTAGCTAGAAAGATTCAATTAAGAAAAAAAGAAAACTCAAAGGTATAAATAAAATACATTACATATGAAACCACAGAACTACAAAAGACCACAAAAGACAACTATGAACAATTATACACCAAAAAATGGATAAAAGAAATGAATTGCCAGAAATATACAACCCACTAAGACCGAATAATGAAGAAATGAAAAATCTGAACAGATCAACAATGAGTAGAGACTGATTAGTAATAAAGTATTCGACTGAAGAAAGAAAATCCCAGGACCTGATGCCTTCACTGCAAAATCCTACAAAACATTTAAAGAAAAAAAAAATAATAGCAATCCTGAAACTCTTTCAAAAAAGTTGAAAAGGAGAGAGTACTTCCAAACTCATATTTTGAGCCCAGCATTACCCTGATACCAAAGCCAGAAAAGGATATATATAAGAATAAAAATCCAATATTCCTGATGAACATAGGTGAAAAAATTCATAACAAAGTACTATTAAGTGAAATTCAATAGTACATTAAAAAGATCATACATACATCATGTTCAAGTGGGATTTCTACTTGGCATGCAAGGATGGTCTGAAATATGCAAATCAATAAATGTAATATACACAGTAACAGAATGAAGGTTTAAAATTATATGGTCACTTCAATAGATGCAGAGATGACATCTGAAAACAATTAACATCACTTCATGATAATAAAAACTCTCTACAAATTAGGTATTACAACTAATAAATTAATTTAGTAAGTTGCAGGATACAAAATCAATGTACAAAAATCAATAGTGTTTCTATAAGCTAACAATAAACTATCTGAAAATAGAAATCAAACAAACAATCCCATTTACAATTGCATAAAAAATACTCAGGAATAAGTGTAACGAAGGAGGTGAAATATCTGTACACTGAAAACTGTAAAACACTGATGAAATAAGTTGAAGATGACACAAATAAATGGAAAGATATTCTGTGGTTGTGGATTGGCAGAATTAAATGTCCATACTACCAAAGCAATCCATAGAGCCAAAGCAATTCCTATCAAAACTTCAGTGATTTTTTTTTTATAAAAATAGAAAATCCTAAAATTTATAAGGAATAATAAAAGACTTCAAATAGCCAAAGTAATCTTGAGCAAAAAGAACCAAGCTACAGGTAGCATACTACCTAATCACAAAATAGACTACAAATATAGAGCAATCAAAACAGCATGGTAGCAGCATAAAAACAGACATATAGACCAATGGAACAAAATAGGGAGCCCATAAATAAATGGATGCACTTATAGTCAATTGGTATTTGACAAAGATGCCAAGCACATAAAATGGGAAAAGGACAATCTCTTAAATAACTGGTATTGGGAAAAGTGGATATCTGGAAGCAGAGGAATTTAATTCTACTCTCATCTTGCAGTATATACAAAAATTAACTCAAAATGAATTAAAGGCTTAAATGGAAGACCTAAACTATAAAACCACTAGAAGAAAACATAAGGGAAAAGCTCCATGACATGGGTTTGGCAAAAACTTTTTAGATATGGCCCCAAAAGCACAGGCAAGGAAAGCAAAAATAGACAAATGTGATTACATCAAATTAAAATGCTTCTGCACTGCAAAGGAAACAATCAACAACACAATATACAGAATGGGAGAAAATATTTGCAAACTGTATATCTGATAAGGGGTTAACATATATATTTAAATATATGCATATTATATTTAAATATATAAAAAAAGACACACAAAATATATTTAATTATATATATAAATATATAGACACATAAAAACTGTTACGCTTTCCCACTACTCTCTGGTTACATAAATAAATGCAAGGTTTACTTCTTATAATCTGAGCTTTAGAGAAAAAAACTTAATTTCTAAAAAGAAGTGGCCAGGAATGGTGGCTCCCGTCTGTAATCTCAGCACTTTGAGAGGCAGAGGTGGGCAGATCACCCAAGGTCAGTAATTCAAGACCAGCCTGACCAACATGGTGAAAACCCTGTCTCTACTAAAAATACAAAAATTAGCCAGGTGTGGTGGCACATCCCTGTAATCCCAGCTACTCGGGAGGCTGAGGCACAAGAATCACTTGAACATGGGAGGTGGAGTTTCCAGTGAGTAGAGATCACACCACTGTACTTCAGCCTAGGTAACAGAGTGAGACTCCATCTTAATAAAATAAAAGGAAGCAAAAATACAAATAGGCAAAGGAAAGAGACTTCGTAAAACTAGAAACAAGAAATAAAAATACACACGCACACACCAACACAAATAATACCTTCTATAACTTCTACTTTTCTAGGCGTTATAATTTACACAAAATGAAGGCGAACAAGATAATATTAGAATATTGACAGGCTTTAAATATTAGAAGTGTCTAAAATATTATAAATAATAGTCATAAGATCAACATAAATTATTAAAATTATTGTTTTCTTTCAAATATCAGACATTGCAAAAAAATAATTTTAGTAAAGCTAGAATTGACAAATTCTTTGTAGGCTTTACTTAACTGCTTGTCAGTCATTCTGTTCACAATATTAACTACTTGGAAATTCCAGGAAAGCTATTGCTCAGATAACTTCAAATCCTTTATTTAAAATATGCCTCTCAGCTGCTGGATTAATATAGTTTCATGCCTTTGGTTTTCAGGCTTGAAAATGAAACGAAGAAACCAATGATGTGGAAAAGGCATAAAGGTTTCTCTTCCCATAATGGTAGCAGCTTGTGCTTATTAAAACTCTTAAGTTCTCTAGTATCTGATCTGCTTTGAGGCATATAATTAAAATATGCCCCGTTCCAGCAATAGAAACATATAAATACACAAACAAGTTGGTCTTTATTCAAAGCCAGCCAAAGATGATGTCTTGGAATAGACACAATACAAATTATTTTTTCAAGATAAGTAATATAAACAATAACCTAGTGACCACGTTTTTGCAGAGTTTACACCCATTTCCCTAACGTTTACATGAGTTAAAAATGCTTACTGATCGATAAGCTAGGTTTCTTAAACTAAGATTTTCACTTGTCCCTTGTGGGAAGGATTCACAATTCATACTACAGTCTATATAATCACTGGTCTGCTCTCTATGGGCTTATATTTGCTTAATAATTTCATGATTACAATGTAATTAATGATACAACATAGGGTTATATATTCTCAATTAAAATTTTTCTTACAAAAAATAACATCCAGTAATTTTAAAGACATGTATGAGCTACCACATATGTCTCAAGTCAACTGAGAATTGTGGAAAAGATTCTGGCACCCAGAATGTATAAGCCAGGTGAGGAGCAACCCTTACAAAATTGTACCCTGGTGAGACTTATTTATTTCTACTCAGGTAAGCTGACTATTAAATTACATTTATTATAGCTGAATATCAGTGAAGTCTCTCAGTGACTTTAATCACTCAGAAAATTAATTAATTTTATCTTTTGTTGTTTTCAGAAGATGTGAGTTATAAAGAACATAGCAAAGTAAAATACAATATGTGTAATCTTAGGTGAAAGAAAAATAGGGTAGAAAAACAAAAATAAAGATGGAAGGAGGTTAATATACAAATTGCATGCCTCAAAATTTTGTGTGTTCAACCCAAATCAATAGATAAATGTTTGGAAATTATACAGTATTTATATCGCAAATATACACCGGATGGAAAGGAAAAACACATCCTTTTAAAATGAAATTGAAGAGAAATTTCTTCTGTGGGTCATCTTAAGAACAACTGTAATGTCACAGACATTATCTTTACATTAAATACAGTGATATGTTACTTTTCACAGCCTTATTCTTATAATGTTTCTTGATAAAGGCACATGAAACCAAGTCAAATTACATTTCAATAAAAGCAATGTAATGATGAGGAAGGAGGACAATTTATGAATAAATATCCATGCGACTCTGATGGCCTAGTTTAATCACAGGATCTACGAGCAATTTTAATAGATTTTAATAATGGTAGGATTATACAGAATGATTAATATTCTAATATATGATATTATCAAAAGGAATTAATGTGATATTTAAGTATTTTTCAGGCATTGAAAATTCACCTTGGGCCATTACATAAATCATTTATTAATTCCAACTGATTACTAATTAAGATGGCTAAAATAATTAGGCTGGGTCCACCAGAGCCATTTAGATCAAACCTAATCAATGATAGGAAATACGGTCAATAATTAAAATATTTTTAATAGCTTTCTTTCAGACTCTAAATTCAAACAAAAATATTCACAAAAACTTTTAAATGTAAAGCTCAAAGTAGCTATTACAATATGTAGGAAATTATGTTCTTTTCTGTATGGGAGGTACATGTAGATACCCAGGGCAATTCCTCTAGATGTGATCTCTGACCTCTTTCCCTACTAAGCACTGAATATATATGAACATATATTACAATTTAATTCTCACAAGAATTTCAGAAAGTAGCTATCCTTTCCCCTACTTCCTGAAGTAGTTGTAAGAATTAAATTGCAATAAATGTTTATATATATTGTACAGATAAAGAAACTGAGCCCAGAGAAATTACACAGATGCCCAATGTCATACAACTAGTAAATGGTAGTGATGAGATGCCATCTCCATAGCTTGTATCACTCTATTTCAGTGGACCAAAGAAGACATTTGGGGGCATAAGATTAATTTTTATTTTCTTCTTGGAGACTGTTTTACGAACAGCGATGACAGAGTTCTTCATCTACTAATTTGTGTCAATTTGATCATTATATTTTTCCAATAAAGTTTTCTAAAGAAAAGGATTGCATGCTTAAAAACACAATAAAAAGAAAATGAAAATTCAGACTTCTTATTCTAAGCTTGGCCCATTTGTCTTTTCTGTCTTCATTCCCTTTTGCTCCATATGGATAATGATGTTTATCTCCTCAATTTCTCACAAGAAAAACAGTGAGGATAACTAGTTCTGAGAATTGGTACTGAGATGGGAGGTACTACTGTGCCAAAAACATAATATATGTATCACTGGCTTTGGGATCAGGTGGTGACTATGAAACATCTTTCTAAGAGGCTAGAAAAATGAAGATCCATTTTATGTATTAGGAATATGTTTGGTTAAAAAAATGCTGCCTGTGATAATTTGGAGATAGAAAATATACTTAATAAACTTGTAAACTTAAGCAAGCAGGTTTCCAGCTAGAATATTAAAAATATGAGTAGGCTCCTGCTAGGTGTTTGGTAAGACTCCCCAAGAAATGGACAAACCCAGCAAAGAACTGACTGGTTTGCAAACAGAATTAAGAGGACATATGGCACTCCCAGAAATGTTGGCCTTTGCTGGGCAGGAAAATTAAATTGTTTCTCATTTTTAGCCTTGCCAGTCAGCAAAATATCAAATTAATGGATAACCTGCTGGAAAAATTCAAAACATATATATATGATGTACATATGTATATATATTATAACATCTGACACCTAGGAGGCATTTAATAAATTTAAGATCTTCCTTCATAACAGGACAGATTACATGCAATGAAACAGTTAAAATGAATGAACTACATCCTAAATTAATCAACGTGGATAAAATTCAAAAATATAATGCTGAGTAATGAAAGCAAACTGTAAAGGAAATCTTAAACTGTGATATTTATTAAACTTTTAAAACATAAGCTTTATATTAAGTTGTTTATAGATACACATATATGTAAAGCTGTGCAAAGGCATACATTTGCACACACCAACTTCAGGACAGCAAACTATAACTTAAAAAGGAAAGGAGACTGGGCGCCACGGCTCATGCATGTAATCCAAGCACTTTGGGAGGCTGAGGTGGGCAGATCGCTTGAGTCCTGGAGTTCAAGACCAGCCTGCGCAACATGGCGAAACCCTGCCTCTACAAAAAATACAAAAATTAGCTAGGAGTGCACCTATGGTCCCAGCTACTAAGGAGGCTGAGGTGGGTGAATTGCTTGAGTCAGGAGGTTGTGGCTGCAGTGAGCCATGATTGTGGCACTGCACCAGCAGCCAGGGTGACACAGCGTGATTGTCTTAAAAAAAAAAAAAAAAAAGGAATGGCAAGGATAGGACTTTAGCTGTTATCTGTGTGACATTTTATTTCTTTACAAAAATACTGTATGAAAAAATATGACAAAATGTTAATTCATTAAATGTAACTAGTGGGTAGGTGGGTATCCTCTAAATATTGTCTAAGTTGGTTTACTTCGGTTTTTGAAACATTTCATAATTAAAACTAAAAATAATATTAAACAGAAACAAAGCATTCCTTTTAGAATACAGCTTTAGACTGGTTATTCATGGACTGGTTATTATGAAGAATAAAATAATATTTAAATATGAAATTATGCATTTTGCTACTTGGATGCTTTTGTTATACACTGGTCTTAAATTTGTGTGTGTGTGTGTGTGTGTGTGCGTGTGTGTGTATGTAATGTAAGAGAACCCAATTTATCCACATACTTGCCCGACTAGTCACCAAAGAAGGAATATTACCCTAATTATTTGCACCAGTTACTTTTAAAGGGTTCCTTGCCAGTGCATGCAATGTATTACAACATACCCACTGGTACTATATGGAGCCTGGATAAAAGTGCAGGTCAAGTAGGGGATTATAATTAAATATCTGAATGAAGAAGGAAACAATGTGTCTGCCATAGAAAGACAGGTGAGAGTTTGAAAACAAGCAACATGTACTCACATTTTTCTTGCCTAGTCCATCAAGTTTCAACAAGTAAGCAGTACATATTTTCATCAGACGTGTGCCATAGACTCAAAGGATCATCTTAATTTCCAGCATTTCTCTACATTTTCTAACAAAGGCTTATGTACTTGAATTATTTGCCTCATGAAAGGATGGGATCAGGGTCATGGATGGAGGGGGAAGCGGTGGGGATAGGGACTAGTACTGGACAGTACAGGTAATGAGTGATTTTTGTAGTGTTGACTAATAAATCCAAACTTTTCCATACGTTGAAAATTTTTTAAAAGAGAAAGTGCCCAAATTCGGCAATTAATAGCCTATCCACCAAAAAAAGCCCAGGTCCAGATGGGTTCACAGCCGAACTCTACCAGACGTACAAAGAGCAGCTGGTACCACTCCTTCTGAAACTATTCCAAACACTCCAAAACGAGGGAATCCTTCCCAAATCATTTTATAAGACCAACATCATCCTGATACCAAAACCTGGCAGAGTCTCAGCAGGGAAAGAAAACTTCAGGCCAGTATCCATGATGAACATAGATGCAGAAATCTTCAATAAAATACTGGCAAACTGATTGTAACAGCACATTAAAAAGCTTATCCACCATGATCAAGTAGGCTTCATCCTGGGGATGCAAGGCTGGTTCAACATATGCATGGCTATAAATGTAATTCACCACATAAACAGAACCAAAGACAAAAACCATATGATTATCTCAATTGATGCAGAGAAGGCCTTCAATAAAATTCAACAGCCCTTTATGCTAAAAACTCTGAATAATCTAGGTATTGATGGAATGTATCTCAAAATAATAAAAGCTATTTACGACAAACCAACAGCCAATATCATACTGAATGGGCAAAAACTGGAAGCATTCCCTTTGAAATCTGGCACTAAACAAGGATGCTCTCTCTCACCACTCCTATTCAATACAGTATAGGAAGTTCTAGCCAGAGCAATCAGGCAGGAAAAAGAAATAAAGGGTATTCAAATAGGAAAGGAGGAAGTCAAATTGTCTCTATTTGCAGACGATATGATTGCATATTTAGAAGACCCCATCATCGCAGCCCAAAATCTCCTGAAACTGATGAACAACTTCAGCAAAGTCTCAGGATACAAAATTAATGTGCAAAAATCACAAGCATTCCTATACACTAATAACAGACTTAAAGAGAGCCAAATCAAGAACGAACTGCCATTCACAATTGCTATAAAGAGAATAAAATAACTAGGAATACAACTAACAAGGAATGTAAAGGACCTCTTCAAGGAGAACTACAAACCACTGCTCAACAGAATAAGAGAGGACACAAATAGATGGAGAAACATTCCATGCTCATGGTTAGGAAGAATCAATATTGTGAAAATGGCCATAATGGCCAAAGTAATTTACAGATTCAATGCTATCTCCATCAAGCTACCAATGACCTTCACAGAACTGGAAAAAACCACCTTAAACTTCATATGGAACCAAAAGAGAGCCCACATAGCCAAGTCAATTCTAAGCAAAAAGAACAAAGCTGGAGGCATCACA
>CAUYLG010034220.1:0-15029 GCA_963573385.1 Cacajao melanocephalus
CTTTCACCATTGTCATCGTCATGATCACCATCACTATCATCATCACCATCACCTTCACCATTATCACCATCATCTTCATCATCATCACCATCAACTTCATCATCACCATCACCTTCACCATCATCACCATCACCTTCATCAGCAGCAGCAGCAGCATGATCACCATCACCACCATCATCACCATCACCTTCACCATCATCACCATCGTCACCACCATAATTACCATCATTGCCTGGTCAGATTGCCCAAAAGCTTACTGCTCCTTTGGTGACCTAATCCAGGGTACAAAAAGTGGGATGCAAGAGTGGATAGGACCCAATAGTCACCTCTAAGAAGTCTGACCAGGGATTGATCATGGAGTGGGGGGCATGGGGTAGTTGAGGAAGAGGGGAAAGGAGGAGGTGGTGGTGGCAGCCTGTGAAGTGGGTTCTGAATTACATCACCAGCAGGCTGACCAGTGGGCCCTGTGAAGATCAGGCTGCTGGTGACGTCCTGCTGGAGTCATGACCCCCTGAGATGGGATACAGTGAGTCAGTGAGCGTCTGATGGGACTGAGCTGCCTCGGGTGTTGGATAGGAAAGAGAGTTTCTAAGAGCTATGAGTTCTTTGTGATGACCTTGTCAGTTCAGAGAGAGTCAGGCCCAGAGCACAGTGAACTGGCCTTGTGTGTGTGTGCCTGTGCCTATGTGTGCCTATGTGTGTGTATGTGTATGTCTGTGAACCTGTGTGTGGTGCGTGCATGTGTTACGGTGTGTGTGCATAACGGGTGAGTGTGAGTGCATGTGTGTCTGTGTTTGGGTGCCTGTGTGTGTATGCATGGTTATTTCTATCTATCTGTGTATGGTGTGCATGTGTTTATGGTTTGTATATTTGCATGTGTGTCTGTGTGGTGTGTGTGATGTATGCATGCAGGTGTGTCTGTGTAGAGTGCCTGTGTATGCATGTGCATGGATGTGTCTGTGTACCTGTGTGTAGTGTTTGTGGTGTGTGTGACGTGTGTTTATGCATGTGTGAGCACCTGTGTGGTGTGTGTGCATTTGAGGGTGGGGGTGGCAAGTTGAGCTTAAAGGGTGGGAACAGGAGGGTGAGGCAGCTGGGAAAGACAGGGAGGCGTGGGTCATCCCTGAGGTTGATTCCTGGGAAGTGGCTTGGGTCTGGTCAGGGTTCTTGGCTGGGATGCTGGGGCCAGGAGGCCTCGGGGGGCAGAGCTGTGTAGGGGTGGGGCTGGGGGAACTGTGACTTGGAGACTGGGGAGATGGCCCAGTCAGGAGCACAGGAGGATGAATGAGGAGGCTGAGTGAAACCTTCGTGGGGTGGCTGCAGGCAGAGGTGGACGCAAGAGGATCTGCTCATGCCCACCATGGCTGTAGGCATTGTCCTGCTCAGCTGCCCTCCACACCCTGCCGGCCGCCTGCTGTGGGCTGCTGCTCGTGCTGTGCCCTCACAGGGCCGAGGGCCCCTCGCAGTGAGGGGAAGATTAGTGTGCACCTCAGATAGTGTGTGTGCATGCACAATTGTGCATGTGAGAGGGGTGTGTTTGTGTGTGTGTGTGTTCACTGATGTGTGTGTGTGCACATGTCCATGAGCTTGTGAGGCTGTGTTTGTGTGCAAATGACTGTATATGTGAGTAGTGTGTGAGTGTGTGTGTCCCTGTGGGTATGTGTAAGAATGTGTGTGTGTGAGTGTGGATGTCCCTGTGAGTGGGTGTGAGTGTATGAGTGTGAATGTGTGCCTGTGAGTGAGCCCCCTGTGAATGGGTGTATGTGAGCATGTGTGTGTGTGTCCCTGTGGGTGTGTATGTGTGAGAATGTGTGTGTGTGTGTGGATGTCCCTGTAAGTGGTTGTGTGTGGGTGTATGAGTGTGGGTGTGTGTGAGCATGTGTGTGTGAATCCCTGTGCATGTGTATGATGAGCATGTGTGTGTGTTCCTGTGTGTGTGTGAATCCCTGTGTATGTGTGTGAGCATGTGTGTCCCTATGTGTGAATGAATGTGTGTGTGAGTCCCTGTGTATGTATGAGCACGTGTGTGTGTGTCCCTGTGTGTATGAGTGAATGTATGTGTGCATGCATGTGAATGCGTATGAGTATGGCTGTGCCTCTGTGTGTGTGAGTGAGTGTGAATGTCCCTGAGTGGTTGTGTGTGTGAGTGTGGCTCTCCCTGTATGTGTGAGTGTGTGTGAGTATGGCTGTCCCTGTGAGTGTGTGTGAGTGTGGGTGTCCCTGTGAGTGCTGTGTGTGTGTGTATGGGTGTGTGTATGTGTGTATGAGTGTGGTGTCCCTGTGAGTGGTTGTGTGTGTGTGTGAGAGTGTGGGTCTCTGTGTTTATGTATGGGTGTATGTTCCTGTGAGTGGTTCTTTGTGTGAGTGCAGGTGTCCCTGTGGGTATTGTGTATGTGTGGGTGTGCGTATGTGTGTATGAGTGTGGTGTCCCTGTGAGTGGTTCTGTGTGTGCATGCAGGTGTCCCTGTGGGTGTTGTGTGTGTGTATGTGTGTGTGTATGTGTTTATGAATGTGGTTTCCCTGTGAGTGGTTGTGTGTGGGTATGTGGGTGTGGGTGAGTGTGTGTGGGTGTCCCTGTGAGGGGTTGTGGGTGTGTGTGGATATTTGTGTGTGTGGCTGTCCCTGTGTGAATGTGTGAGTGTAGGTTTCCCTGAGTGGTTGTGTGTAGGGATGTGTGTGCGTGTGTGTGTATGAATGTTTTGTCCCTGTGAGTGGTGTGTGTCCCTGTGAGTGGCTGTGTGTGGATGTGAATGGGTGTGTTTGTAGGTGTCTCTGTGAGGGGTCGTGTGAGTGTGTGGGTGTGTCCCTGTGAGTGGTTGTGTGTAGGTGTGTATATGTGAGTGTGGGTGTCCCTGTGAATGGTTGTGTGTGTGTGTCTCTGTGAGTGGTTGTGTGTAGGTGTGTGTGGGTATGTGTGTGTGTGGGTGTGTGTCCCTGTGAGTGGTTGTCTGTAGGGGTGTGTGTGTGTGTCCCTGTGAGTGGTTGTGTAGGGGGTATGTGGGTGTGTGTGAATGGGTATGTGTGTGTGCCCCTGTGAGGGGTTGTGTGTGTGTGTGGGGTGTGTCCCTGTGAGTGGTTGTGTGTGGGTATGTGGGTGTGTGTGAGTGGGTGTGTGTGGGTGTCCCTGTGAGGGGTTGTGTGTGTGTGTGCGTGTGTGGGTGTGTGTCCCTGTGAGTGGGCTGTGTGGGCTACTGAAAAGAAAGTGGCCCTGAGCCCAGGTCCTTGGTTTGGCAGGGAACTCACCCACATTAGTGGGCCCTTGGTGGCAAATGTCCAATGTTAGCAAGGCAGGCCGTGGCTGGAGCCAGATGGGAGACTTTTTATTTTGTTGGGCAGATACCAGTGCTGAGTGCGCCTGTGCCTCCATCTGGCCTCGAGGCATTTCTGAACTTCCAGCTCACCCGGTTCTCCCCCTGCTCGGACTCTGGGGCCTCTTTGGGCCCTGCTAGGTGCAGGCTGCCACCGAGGGAATGTGGGTGGGCTGGCAGCTTCTAGCAAGGCTCTGCTGCATGGTAGAGGCTCCAGGGCCCCCAGACAGCTCGGTATACGTGTACCCTGGCTTTGTGGCCACTCAGGTGTCCCAGGCCTGAGCTCATGAAGGGCAGATGGCAGAAGGCATTCCCTGCCACCCTTGCAGTTCTCCAGGGGTCCTGGGTGCTCAGTGCCCACTAAGTGGCGGTGTTGATGGGTCAACCCACAGAGGGTCCGAGCTCTGTGTGTGGAATGGGCTTGCAGCACGGCTTGTGCCAGCCCAACAGGCAGGGGCCCTTTAAATGAGTTCCTGCCCAGCCCACCGGGGCCTGGCTGATTGCTCAAGCTGCCTGCTGGAGCTGCACCTGCTCTAAATTGTGATCAGGCTAAATGAGATGGAAAAATATGCAAATGCAGTTGGAGCTTTTTGGCAAATTAGCATGCAAGCGGGTGGAGACGAGGCTTGCCGGCGAGGGGGAGCACCCGTATCGTTTGACTAATTATTGAGGCAGTCAAATTAAGACAGTGGGCTCGCCACCAGGGCGGGCTTTAAAGGGGGAATTATTTCAGCTACGTTTTCTCATTTTCTGAGGCTGCCTAAAAAAGCCAAGAAAAGATACTTCCCTGCTGGTTCCTCCGTTGAATGGGTGAAAGTCGGACAGCTTTCTCATGCTCAGAGCCACAGACATTCTTTGGTGAGCCTTTGATGAGCATAGACTGGAATATAGAATGCAAAAATGGTTTGAGCTGGGAGGGCAGGTTGATTTGGCTGATGCTGCTGGGGTGCAGTGGTCAGGCCCTGAACCAGGTCAGGCCCTGAACCAAGTCATGCAGGCTCAGGAAGCAATTGCTGGCCTCCATTTGTGTCTGGCGTGTGCCTGGTGATGTCTTAAAGGCACAGATGGCACCTGGACAGGCTTCAGTTGTTACCACTTGTGAGTGACCACACCATGGGATGAACCAGCAGAGAAGACCCAGTGGTCCCATGAGGCCAGGCTGAGTGCTGTGACCCAGAGTGGTGGCGGTCAAGGCCAATGGCATGTTGGGGATACCGGTTGGGAACAGCCGATAGGGCTCTTGTCGTTTGGAGCAGGTGGGGAGCCATCCCACACCACTTCGGCCTCTGAGGTCTCACGCCTTCCTCTGCATGCGCAGGGCACTTAGTCACGGATGTGACCCTTGTGTTGCCGATTCTCGTAGTTTCTGGTGCATCCTTGTTGGAAATAGATGTTGGAAATAGATGCTCGGAGCTGCAAAGAAAAATCAGCACTGAGACAAAGGATCTTTCAGCAGTGCAATTTTTACTTCCTGGACTGCAGGAAGGGTACTCTCACTAGCCATCGTGCCACGAGAGTACAATGAACAAAGGAAAACACACAAATCTATTTCTTACGCATTTGGGGCCGTCCTTACTGCTGTGTCTGATCTCCGTTGGCTGGAGCCAGACCTCACAATCTAAACTAAAACCAGACTGGCTAACAACTTGAAACTTTTCTAAACAGGTAAAAGCAATGGAGAGCTGGGACATGCCTGTGAGCACGTCCAGCACAAATATCTTGGTTAAAGTACAAGGACATAGAATGTACTACGTGCCTGTAAGCATGGCATGTCTAACAGCTATATAGGATAGGGCTTCACAAAGTTATTAGCACACTTACTCTTTAACAAGAAAGGAAACTTTAAAAAGGAACTTTCCTACTTCCCACAATCCTTCTTAATCCTGTCAGCCATAAGATTTGTCTTATGCCTTCCTGTATTTTGACTTCTCCTGACCTTTCTCTCAAGGTCGCCATTTGCACACAGCAGCCTCTGGAGGGGTGAGCTCGCCAGATTCCGTACAGCGTGGGTTCCTGGGTAGGGCATCGGATGCTCTCTCTGAACGACTGGGTGGCAGGAAGGTACCCCCGGTGCATGGAGGCCTGGCTGAAGCGGGGCCAGGCTCCCTGTGATGGCGTCATTATCTGTTTACCCTTTGATTTCAGAACTGAACTAAGCTCCGTGGTTCATGCTTGTTTCCAGAGATGCCAACAAGCTGCTCTTCCCCAAGTCCCCACAGGTGTGCACACCTGCGGCTGAAGGGGCCTTTGGGAAGGCATCATCATCAGGTAGGGACCTCCTGGGCTGGGCTGTGCCTGCGTGCACCTGTCTGGAGCAGGGCTGTGGGGTGGAGATGTCAATCACCTCACCAAAGGAGGGCTGGACCGGATCCAGAAACATTTTCCCCTGGGAGAGAATTTGAAGGTGGAAAAAAGTCACATAAAAATCAATGTAGCTAATTAACAAGAATACATGAAACAATCTCCGTCGTTTTCCAAGTCTACTGTCCCGTGGCACGTAGCAGAGGTCAAAACAACAGTAGCAACAGCGATGACAAATGACACAGGCTGCTGAGATCTGCATCCTGTCTTTAAGGGCCTGACGGTTTTGAATTGTCCTCCAAGGTCACTGCCGTGGTTGGAGAGGTCGATGCGTCATCAGCACAGCTGAAACAGACAACTAGGGAAACGCAAGAGCCTGGAGGAGACTGGACCCCAAGTTGCCGCAAATCCTTGATGAGGAGACACAAGAAACCACGACTTCAAAGCTGGAGGTAGCTTCTGCACAGAACAGACTCACATTTGCATTTGGGGATGACCATCTGCTCACTCTGGGACCTCCATGGTTCTGCACATGTGTAGACAGTGGCCATGTTTCTGTTCTTGGAAGACCTGGAAGCTTTTATTTTATTTTATTTATTTTTTTGAGACAGCGTCTCACTCTGTTGCCCAGGCAGTAGTGCAGTGGTGTGATCTCAGCTCAGTGAAACCTCCACCTCCTGTGTTCAAGCAATTCTCTTGTCTCAGCCTCTCAAGGAGCTGGGATTACAAAAAATACAAAAAATTATTGTGTTTTTTTGTATTAGCCATGCCCAGCTAATGGGGTTTCACCACGTTGGTCAGGCTGGTCTTGAACTTCTGACCTCAGGTGGTCTGCCTGCCTCGGCCTCCCAAAGTGCTGGGATTACAGGTGTGAGCCACCACGCCCGGACAGAAGCTTTTAGCAGTGTCAACCGGGGATGGGTTTTAGCAGATCTCTTGTCTTTGTGGGTTGTGTTTTCTTTACATCAGATGTTTCTTTCTTCACTTCCTGGAAGAGGTACCCATTCTTTCCAAGCATCGGTTAATGAGACGGAAACAACAAAAGGCTGGGAGAAAACACATGGAGGGAAGCTACCGTTGGTCTCAAAGCTGTGCCATGCCAGGCACTGTCTTCCCTCTGACGAAACACCATGTGCTGCCATATCAGGTTAAATCAACTTGACCAAGGACTTCCAGGTTCCAGGAAAATGTTAGTTTTGCTAACTTTCCTGCTGATTATAAACTCTGGACAAAATAGAAACAACCATTATTTGAAAGCATTAGAAAGTGACATAAAGCATGAAAAGAAAAAAAACCAAAAACTCCCAAACTAGAGAGGTATAATCCTTGCAAAAAAGGGAGCCATGCTTATTTGTGTTTTGTTCTCAGGGCCTTCTTCGTACTGCCCCATACAGGATGGAGCTGAAGTGGGACAGTAGTTTTGTTGGGCTGAGAGGTCAGAGGTCAGAGGCCAGAGTTCAGGGCTGACATAAAAGAGGAAGCCACAGAGAGGGGAGCCCCTAAATCAAGCACAAGTTTCCCTGAAACCCTTGGCTGATCCCTAAAGTTTGCATGTGCAGGTCAAGACTCCAGAAAGCCCAGAAAGCAGGGACAGCGGAAGGCTAAGAGCTGAGCAGACCTTTCAGCATCTGGCCAATGTCAGGAAAACCAAGTTTGGAGTTCACCAAGTTAGAGGAGAGAAGTGATAAGCACCTTGGACTTTTCATCAGAAACGCTGGGATACAGTAAGTTTTTCTATGTGCTGAAATAAAGTCATTGTTAATTATATAGTCAGAAGACAGAAGAATACTGTATTCAAACTGCTGAGAGAACAAGCAGTCCTCTACATACCCAGCTAAACTATCATTCAAGAATGATAGCAAAATAAAGATGTTTCAGATACACAAAAACTGGAAGTTCACCAACAACATACTCTCACTAAAGGACTTCTATTTGATGGCTTTTAAAAAGATCTAAAACATTAGTCAGGTGGGATTTAAAGATGACCAGGTTTTTGTGATAATCTGGAGAGATATTTAGACTTTAAGTTAGTGGTGCCTGCTAAAATTTAAAAAGACGCTTTTCAAAATAGCTGGAATAAAGGAATTTTACAAAACTTTTAATCAATGCAAATCAACATTGGAGAGGAGAATAAAGGCACAGAAAAAGAGGACAGACCTTAGGAAATGTGAGAATGCTGTGGCTTTTCTTGTTCTGTGTTCTTTTTTTGTTTGTGTTTTTGAGATGGAGTCTTGCTCTGTCGCCCATGCTAGAGTGCAGTTGTGTGATCTCAGCTCTTCTTCCTCTCGGGTTCAAGCAACTCTCCTGCCTCAGTCTCCCGAGTAGCAGGGATTGCAGGTATGTGCCACCATGCCTGGCTAATTCCGTGTTCTTAACGGGGGTCAAAGGGAAAAGCCACCTGGTTGTGAATGGGAATGTTTTGCAAATGTCCACAAATATTTGCCCAACCAATTGTGCTCCAAAGGCATATATTTTGAGCAGGGAATGAGGACTTAGAGGCAGGCATTGGCTGTCTCTTGAGTAGTTGAAGCCTGGGCTTGGAGTGGGAGAGCCATGCTCAGGGCTCTTTTGCTGCTGTGGGTGAGGTCACTCCTGGGCAGGAGGAGGCTGGGCCCCCGTGGAAAGCAGGGTTGCTCACATCAAGTTCCCTTCAAGGACCCCAAGCTTTCAGGGAGGCCTGGTGCATGTTACATCCCTGGGAGGGATCTGAGGGAGTGCTCCGTGCCCTGAGAGGGGGCAAAGAGGCAAGGCAAAGAGAAGGAGGCTCACCTCAAGAGGCTGAGACGCAACCTGCGAAAGAGGACGGCAGCGCCCAAGCCAAGCAGGCGGAGGGGCCACCACCCCAGGGGCACGCTGTGGCTCAGCCAGCCTTTCCCAAAGGCCAGGGAGGGCATCTGTAAATGCATAGACCCAGATGTGTGAGATCTGAACACCAAAGGCAAGGTGGTCTCGTGTGTGAGGGTTGTCTGGGACATCTGGGAACTGGGATGTGGCCAAAACCATCGTCTGGTCCATGCTATTCCAACACGGGCTTTGCGATCACGTCTCCGGCCTCCTGTCTCCAGCACCTCGCCCGCTGTGGGGTAGCTGTGTTGCTTTGGGATGGAGTCTGCTCTGACTGTGGGTTCAGGGATGGATCAGCACCTGGTGTTTCCCCAGACAGAGGCTGGCTCAGGCTGGGTGATCAGTCCAGGCTGCCGATCTGCAGGAAAGGTGAGTGCAGCTCTGGGAAGAGGCTTCCCCTCCTGCGGAGGGTGTGGCAAGGTAACCTTTCTCCCTCTGGTCTGACATTGTCATGTGCAGACCTGGAATGTGGCAGCCTTTGGGCAAAGCCCATGTGCGGAAGAGGGCAGAGCTGGGGAAACTCCTGAGACATGGAAACACGCCCACCCATCTCTGGGTTTTTCTGGTCTGCCAAATCCAGTTGGGGTTGTCATTTCTGTTACACGCAGCTGAATGCGCCCCCAGGTCCCGGTGGCAGGGGAGTGAAATAACCGGTTGCACGTCACCCTACAGCAGGTGCTTGTAACAGCTCACTCTCAGGTTGGCTGAGGCCTGGCCCTGTGTCATCCAGTGATTATGATAGAATGATTGCACTGGATGAGCCATGTGGCAGGCGATTGCCTGCTCAGCATCAGAACCCTCCATTATCTCCCGGGGGGTCCTGCGGACCCACTCACGGGTGCCCTGTGAGGAGGTGAAGCGAGGGGAGAGGGGACTGGGCCTGACACTCACTGATCCTGAGTGCCGACTAGGGGCCGGGTATGGAGCAGCAAGAGGCAGGTGAGACTGTCACCCTTCCACACTGAGGAGATGGGCTCTGGAGGCTGAGCGCTTGGGCTGGTGGCAGGGTGGAATTCAGCAGAGGCCTCTGTTTCCAAAGCAGGAGCCAACCATTCCTTCAAGACTGGGTCTGCCCTGGGCCTCCAGACCCTGCTGGTCATTACTCAGCCATTCAGCAATCAGACACCTGGGGATCAGGTGCCCAGGGCTATTTTCTGTGGAGACCTATTAAAATACTCATGTGCTCCATGAATTCTCCCCGTGCTGAGGGCTCTTTTCTCGTGAGCCTCTGGGGCAGTTGGTGCCAGCTCTGTGAAGGCCTCAAGTTTTATTGACTGGGTTGGTCCTCGGCCTCATCCTTCCGTGGCTCCATTTCCCCGGCCGCCCCACCCACTGACCATCACTCTGAGGGCTGCCATGGGTCCTGCTGTTATGGGTCATGTGCCACGTGCACTGTAGGTAGCTGAGCAGCTGAAGCCCCACGGATGGTGTTGGACCCAGGGCTTGGCCCCATGGTGCACTCAGTCCAGTCCTGGGTTCTGCTGGGGCTGCTGCTCAGGATTCCTGGCAGTGCCAATGCGGTCGGCACCTGGGGACCTTAACTGCAAGACAGTGTGCAGGATAGTGCATGTGCCCTGGGGAGGCCAAACAGGCCTGAGGCGGCTGCTGGAGCTCCTCAGCAGGGACTGGGCCCGCTTCCTGAGTCACAGGCTCATGCATGCAGCTCAGAGCAGGAGTTAAGAGGTGGGATTTCTGCCTCTGCTCAGCCCCTGACTCACTGAGGCCTCCCTGGACCTATGTTCCTTCATCTGTGACATAATGGTTTGGAGGATCAAGGACACCTCTGAAAATGTGATCAGAAGACAAGGACTCATTTCTAGGCACACACACATACACATACATGCAACACACACACAAAATGCACATATGCATGCCCATGAGCATACACACATGAACACACACACACGTACACACATGTACACACATGCACGAGCAATACACACATGCACACAACACAAACACAGATGTACAATGCACACATGCATGCCCATGAGCACACACATGTGAACACACATACATGTACACACATGCACACACGAGCAATACATACATGCACACAACACAAACATGCACACACAATGCACACTACATGCCCATGAGCATACATACACGAATACACATACATGTACACACATGCACACATGAGCAATACATACATGCACACAACACAAACATGCACACACAATGCACACATGCATGCCCATGAGCATACATACATGAGCACACATGCACATGCACACACATGTATGAGCAATACACACATGTACACAACACAAGCACACAATGCACACATGCATGCCCATGAACATACACATACGAACACACACATGCACATGTATGCACATGCACACTGCACACACAAGCACACAGTGCACATACAAGCACACATGCATGAGCAATACATACATGCACACAACCCAAAAATGCACACACAGTGCACATATGCATGTACACATGGATACATACATGAATGTACATACATGCAAACACACATGCAGTGCACCCACAAACAACACACACATGTGTACACTTACATACACTCAGGGAATGTGTGGGCCGGGGCAAACTCATGCATAAATCCGAGGGTCAGAGCCTTTAGATCTTTCCCCAGCTGTGGTCACATCTCATGGGTGGCTTGTGAAATTAACTCAGTGGGTCTCCACCAGCATTTTAAAAAAGGAATAGGACAGAGTGGAGTGGAAATATACTATGGTTCACAACCTTTACCTCAGTGCTACACACACAGGTACACACATACGATGCACATGAGTCATGGTGTAAACTATGTTTCCCACTGTGGGCCATTTGAGTCTGGAAAACAGAGCCAGGACATCCCCCAGTGGGGCAGCTGGCTGGGCACCCTCACTCCGTGCCACCCTCAGACCTAAACAGTGGGCGGTGGGGGTCTCTCCACTACTTGGGGTGGGAAACCCAGCACATAGGAAGGTTACTTTCTTTCTTTCTTTCTTTTTTTTTTTTTTTGAGACAAAGCCTTGCTCTGCTACCCAGGCTGAGTACAGCAGTGTGATCTCGACTCACTGTAGCCTCCGCCTCCCGTGTTCAATCTATTCTCCTGTCTCAGTCTCCCGAGTAGCTGGGACTACAGAGGCCCACCACCATGCCTAGCTAATGTTTTGTATTTTTAGTAGAGACAGGGTTTCGCCATATTGGTCAGACTGGTCTCAAACTTGTGACCTCAGGTGATCTGCCCGTCTCGGCCTTCCAAAGTGCTGGGATTACAGGCGTGAGGAAGGTTGCTTTCATTTCCTGATGTTTAAGGTGTGGTCTCTCCTGGTTTCTTTTTTATTTGATTTTCTTTTCTAATTCGTCTGCTTGAGGTCTGAGAACATCTCCTCTCTCCTCTTCCCCTCCACCCCCCACCTAAGCTCCTCTTCTCTCTTTTCTGTGTGCAGAGACATTAGCCCCATGCCCTCCCGGCCCCTTTGGTAATTGTACCAGTTGGCAGCCTTGCTTCTGTGACCCTGTGGGAAGCTTGGCTCGGCCGGGAGCTCTTTGGAGTGGCAGAGCTCCCTCCTGGCCCCCACCAGGCCTGGGAGGATCTTGCATTTTACAGAACGCCCATGCCAATCTCCCTTGGCAAGCTCATGGTGTTTCTCTGCATTTGCCAAGAAATGGAGCAAAATCCAACTCAGTTTCCTGGGCTCTTTGGGGATGCAGGAAAGAAAAAAATAATGGCTCCACACCTTTTCCCTGAACCTTCTGTCCTCACTGCTTCCTTCTATTTGTCTATTTTTTGCCCTAAAATCACAAGGCTTTCGTTATTTGACGTCTTTTGTGTATAAATACAAGTTGTCCCCACACTGCTGCTTTTTCAAACATTTTTGTGATTTAAAACAATTTTATCTTTATTGTGAAGTATGTACTACATACAGAAGAGTACGTACAATACAGATATACGTTTTAAAGAACGGGTAGTTGGCTGAGTGCAGTGGCTCACACCTGTAATCCCAGCACTTTGGGAGGCTGAGGCAGGAGGATCGCTTGAACTCAGGAATTTGAGACCAGCCTGGGCAACATGGCAAAACCTCATCTCTACAAAAAACAGAAAAATTAGGTGGGCATGGTGGTGCATGCCAGTGGTCCTAGCTACTTGGGAGGCTGAGGTGGAAGGGTTGCTTGAGCCTGGGACGCAGAAGCTATAGTGAGTTGTGACGGCCCCACTGCACTCCAGCCTGGGCGACACAGTGAGACCCTCTCTATCTCAAAAAAAAGAAAAGAAAGAAAAGAAATAGAAGAATGGGGAGCCTCTTCCCAGCTTAAGAAATATAATATTAACCAGAACCTTAGAAGCGGCCTGTGCACCCTGTGGGATCCCATCTCATTCGTTCATTCGTTTGTTCATTCATTCGTTCATTCATTCATTCATTCATTCGTTTGTTCATGCATTCATGCATGCAGCAAGTCTTTACTGAGTCCCTGCTAAGTGCTGGGCTTTGTGCTAAGCATTTGGGATATAGCCGCAGACAAAACAGATCAAAACGCCTGCCTGTGTGGCTCTGCATTTTACCCTGCAGGTAAGAGACGTTTTGACTTTCTGTGATGTTCATGCCTTTGCTTTGTCTTTGCTGTGTTTCCATATGGACATGCATCCCTAAACAGCATCACGCTTTGTTTTGTGGTTTTGGAACTCGTGGGAAACCAGATTATACTGCACGTGCCTGGATGGGATTGCTTCTCTCCCTTGGTCTTGCCTTGCCTGTGAGATTCACTCTACAGCTGTGTGGGGCCATGGGTCATTTTCACACCTGTATATAGTGTTTCATTGTTTATCTGTTTATCCATTCTGTTGCTGGTGAACATTAGGGTTGCTTCTGATTTTTGGCTATTACAGAAAATGCTGCTGCAAGTGTTATGATACAAGTCTCTCCGGGTCCTAGGAGTGGAATCGCTGTATCATGGAGTGTACCTGTGCTCAGCTCTACCTATAATGGCAAATGGCTTTCCCACATGGAGCTCCAATCGCAGTCCGTCTGTGAGTTACTGTCTACTAATTTGCATTTCCCTGATTGTTGATAAGGCTACACATCTTTTATTTTTTCTCTTTTGTAGAGATGGGGTCTTGCTATGTTGCCCAGGCTAGTCTTGAACTTCTTGCCTCAGTTGATCCTGCTGGCTTGGTCTCCCAAAGTGCTGGGATTACAGGTGTGAGCCACCACGCCTGACCATCTTTTTGTCAGTTTAGTATCTTTTTGCATTTTTTAATTCTTTCTGTATTTTTTCTTTTATGAAGTCTTTTGCCCATGACTTTCATCTTTTGGCTTTCATTTTTATTGGCAGGCATTTTTTTTTTTTATGAATGGTTCTCTGTTGGGATGACTTTGCCTTCGCCCTGCTGGTGGGCTCTCAGGTTGCTTGAGCCTGGGAGGTGGAGGCTACAGCGAACACTCACATGCCCAGCGATTGTCCATTAGGTGCGGACCCATGTGAGCCCCAGCCCTTCCCTGTGGACGTCCAAATCGTGCAGTTAGCCATGGTCATCCACGGTCTGAACCCTCCTCCTTATCCCTTCCTGATACAGGAACTGGGCTGGGCTCTTCACAACTACAGAGGTGGGGGTGGGGCTCATTGCTTGCTTCTGGGGTCGCTGCCACTGTCAGGGTCATCTCCCTACCCCGCCACAGCTTAGCCTGCTTGAGTCTGGGAGCTGCAGCGTTTTCCCTCGTTTCCCACGCAGGCCACACAGCCCAGGCCACACTACCCAGGAACCAGTGCTGCCCCCACATTGACCCACTGGGCCCACCTCCTGGAAGAGGGCCGGCATCGTCTTGGGCTGCCGGTCACATTGGCCTCCTGGGAATGCTGGCACCCCTGTGGGCTGCCAAGGCCACTCCCAAGGGGCTGTGAATTTTGACTGTGCTGACACACATACGCCGCACGTGCACACAGTGGGCACCCTGTAAAACATGACAGTGGCACTCCTGCTGCTACCCAGACCCCAGGGCGGGGCACACAAAGCCTTGATTTAGAGATGCCACCTGGAAAGCTACAGCCCTAACCCACTCCTGTCAATCCAACCTCAACCCACTCCTGTCAATTCAACCTCAACCCACTCCTGTCAATCCTACCTCAACCCACTCCTGTCAATCCTACCTCAACCCACTCCTGTCAATCCAACCTCAATCCACTCCTGTCAATCCTACCTCAACCCACTCCTGTCAATCCAACCCCAACCCACTCCTGTCAATCTAACCCCAACCCACTCCTGTTAATCCTATCTCAACCCACTCCTGTCAATCCTACCTCAACCCACTCCTGTCAATCCTACCTCAACCCACTCCTGTCAATCCTACCTCAACCCACTCCTGTCAATCCAACCTCAACCCACTCCTGTCAATCCAACCTCAATCCACTCCTGTCAATCCTACCGCAACTCACTCCTGTCAATCCAACCTCAACCCACTCCTGTCAATCCTACCTCAACCCACTCCTGTCAATCCAACCTCAACCCACTCCTGTCAATCCTACCCTAACTGACTCCTGTCAATACTACCCCAACCCACTCCTGTCAATCCAACCTCAACCCACTCCTGTCAATCAAATCTCAACCCACTCCTG